>CM017906.1:15846075-15930008 GCA_008369825.1 Triplophysa tibetana | reverse complement strand
GCATACAACTTATACAATGAGCGAGCACAAGACAAGAGACACGAGGTCAAATAAAGGGAACCAACAAGAGGGGACAGGTTCAGGGGATAAACTAATTAACACTAACTAGGAAACAGGAGGGCAGGAACGATGACGCAGACCGGAGAGAGAGAGTATGTCGACGAATAGGTGCCAAAATAGTCTCCCTCCCACATAAAACAAGGATCCTATATGATTCCACCTCTAGACCAAGAAATACCTGAAAAGGTGAGGCGGAATCATGATACGGTCACCATGACAGTGCTTAACTAATCATTGGTTAAAGCTCAGTGTGCAGTGCTAAAATGTAATCTCCGCGATTCATTTCACCACAAGGTTTTAATGTGCTGCTGCTTTTAAAGATAAACAGCAATTTTTCCAGTTTCAATGAATTATCAAATGACTCCGTTGTTACTGTGAGGGAAAGGCAAGGACAAGAAAGAAGTAAGAAGTAAGGCCAGACAGATTTGTTCTGATTTGATCCAAGTTGTTGTCTTAGAGGGATTATATTGGGGTGGGCTAACTATCCTTTTATAAAGTTACAAGTTGTGAAGATGTGGTTTTTGAACTTGTATTTTGATAGTTTTCAAAATTTGGAAACATGATGTTCCAGATGAAACACTGAGCATGAGACTAGCGTTTACAAAGTTGTACACTTCTTTGTAAGCACCATCTTTATGCTTAAAATATAAACTCGTTCTGCTTCAAATTTACTTTCAATACTTTAATTACAGCTGGGATGGTAAATTACTGCCATCCAGCACTGTTGTTGAAAAGAAAAAAAAACTTCTTGTTGAATATTGAGTAATTATTTCTTATTTCACCGTTTTGGTGAAGTGTTAAGTCTTCACCCACTTGGTATTACTAAAGAAAGTATATGAAGGAAAGAAACATTTAATAAGTACTGTTTTTAAACACATTAGACATTTTTTCTATAAACTAAATGATCTTATACTGGATTTATAACCATCTTTAAACCATATTGTAGTGGAGTATGTGGGACGAGACCATGGTTCGAGACCGGTGATTATTTGTTGATGAGCGCCAGCTGTGGGCGCACGGGTCTCGAATCACGTAGGAGATCGGGAGCATAAGAGAACGAGCAACCGGGCCGTCGTGGAGAGAGGACCAGACCAGGGTTTTAGTTGTGGTTTGTTTTATGTACTGTGTTATTCGTCGGCTGTCTTTTTACTTTCTTGTTAGTCTATTAAATGTTTAACTGTTTGCCCGTTCCCGTCTCCTTCCTTCCTTATATTGAACCGTATTACAATGACATTTATATGGCTATTTGGGACACACTCACAGACTATTTATTCCTTTTTTTTGTCCAATTATAACTGCTTAGTAATGATTTATAATGAATTTGTAAATAAGTTATTATTGATTGATAAATGCTTCACTAAGGGAATCGTAATGTAAAGTGTTGCATTGTTGTTTCCTGTCAGGAGTTTTCTAGTTCTGTAGACAGGGTCCTGACAGTATCATGTCTTTTGTGCTTGTTCTGTTTTGTGTGGAAGCCCATAGTCCTTGTTTGTTATGATGGCCATGTACTCTCCTGCATTGTTTGGAACCCGCTCCATCGTTTCCTTGTTTAGCTTCCCGCCAGTGGTCATTAAAGCCTTTGTGTGTTTTTTTAGCTTGAAATGTGTATATTGTGTACAAAAAGGAACAACACTAGGAGTTTCAGTGCTGTCTCTATGACGGTCCTACTAATACTGAGAACTGAGATTCTAATTTTCTTCCTAAAGAGTAAGTATGTACTGACAAAAATGCATTAAATGCTTAGCTAAGTAGCTTAGTGAGATGTTTTCACACTAGACAATTGAACACTTCTGGATTAACCAGAGCCGAAAATGGGGAGAACATGGAAAGACAGGTTAAGAGATTGAAGTTTTAACCATATAACAGTATGGAATGATATTCCGGACATTATTAAAATGGAATTGCAAATTGTATTTGCAATTGCGTTTTCAATTTGTGGACGCATAAAATGTGACATAATCCAAACGCAATTGCAAATCGCGCATTCAGTTTGCATTTTCGTTTAAGCAAACGCACACTGACTGCCAAATTTCAAATGGAAAAGCAAAGTCCGTTTGCAACTGTGTTTCCCATATCTTACGAGTTTTGACCCCGTCATATTTAAATGGTAATTTCAATTACCACGTCTGTTTTTTCACTTTCTCAGCGTCGCGTGTGTAGCCAGCCAAACCTCAAATGGAATCGCAATTCCCTTAGTATTTCATTTCCGATGCCTTACACGGAAACCTATCAATCAGTGTCAAGGGTGGGATTATGCTATGCGTCGTGTTTGTGTTGGGAAGTGACGTCACATTATCACATTTTATGCGTCCACAAATTGAAAACGCAATTGCAAATACAATTTGCAATTCCATTTTAATAATGTCCGGAATATCATTCCATATAACAGGCTCTATTTAACTCAATGAAAAGTCGCACTTACTGTCAACCTGTGATTGGATGGCAGAGACCTTAACTGTGATTCGTCAAATGGTGGAAAAACATTGTGGGAGTGTAACCTGTTGATGTGAAGAGTAAACAGAGAAACACATATACCCTAAAGGGCAAGAAAGGATACAAAAATTATGTTTTGTCATTTAAATATTTTACATTCACATAAATCCACTGAAACCTTTCAGAGTCATAAACTCGACATTGTCATATTTGCTGCCAGAGTCACTATGACAAACCTCTAGTCAATAAATACAGTATACTTATATAAGTGATTTTATATTACCAATTAAAAAAACATCAACATCTTATCTTATAATATAGATAAAACCAGAAGTGGGATAGGTATACTATATAATTGTCCTATATTTATGTAAATCTTTTGGCAAAAAGTATGTGATTCTGAATTATTCAGACTACTATTATTTGACAGTAATCCTCTCAAATGTGTACTATTCCAGCACTTCCTGCAGTAGACAACATTTTGAAGGGCTTTTCACACCTATCACATCTGAAAAATGTCACTAAACATGCTTCATTGAAACATAGTGAAATGAAAAAAATTGCAGATATATGCCATGTAAAAAAGCATATTTACAGAACTTTTAGAGAGTTCACAGTGATTAGTCAATAGGATTATGATTGTTAATCCTTTTTATTTTCCTACAGCATGTCTTATTTTACCATATTACAGTGGTTCCCAACCCTGGTCCTTGGGGCACCCCTCCTGGAATATTTCAGATTGTGTCCCTCTATAAACACCTGATTTGACTCCATCTGTTGTAATGAATGTGTTCGCCACTAGAGGGCACTCCCCACTGAACCTGAACTGTTCACATTGTACTACATTTCCCATACACCATAGTCACTATGCTTAATCGCTCACAGGTTCCCTGTGCTCTCTGACTGACAAAATGGCCACCCCTGAGCCTCACATGCTCCCTGCCTCAGCAAAGATGGCCACTGCAGAGCGTTTTGAGTTTCCTGTGCTCTACTGCTGGCTCCGCCTTGTCTCTCTGTCTATGAATGTTATCTGCCTGGCCTGATTTTTGCATGGTTTTCTGGACACTGTTTATTAAAGCTGCATTTAGATCCTCAACCCTTTCTGTATCAGAGCAATACCACACTTCATACACCTGTTATGTTGTTTCACTGATGGAATAGCTACAAGAAGGTGTGAGCCATCATAAATGCTGTTGAATGCAATGTGTCTACAGATTTAGGTGCTGATTTATTTACACCACCTTCACTTATAAGGGGAATTATCACATCATTTACTCTCCCACCTGTTTTTATTTTAAGCTTACACTTATGACATACTGAATGTGTTCTTCACATTGTGCATCTTCAGTGTTCCTGTTTGTTTTACTTATCCCTCTTTTGACTATCCTATTTGCCTGCCCTGGTTTTGCCTGTCTTGTCTTTAGTCACCAATCTTATACTTCTGTCACACTTGCACTGTTTGTGGATGTCAGAGCTGGGTTGACTGTTTATTTACTTATTTATTTTCTTTATTGCAAGCAGGTTGTCAACTTTGACTCATCCTGAGTGGTCCATTACAGGTCGAAGCTGTTGGTTACAGCTCTTGTGGGTTTTCCATAAGGATGCTGTGCTATTTTTAAGGAATTTTAATGTAAGTTTCCTCAAATTAGACCATATCCTTTCCTTTTTGAATGTTCTGTTTAGCCGAAAGCTAAATTTCTTGTTTATATTTTAAATTTCTCTTCATTATTTTAACGGGGCGATGCCACTTATAAAGGACGTTCTGGAGGTTCTGGATTTTCACTTGGATGGTCACTTGTTCTAAAAAACTCAACAGGAACATGAACAGTATTTGATCTGGTGAGGACTACATTCAGCAGCTTAAAAACACCTGGTACAGAGGAGTTGTGTGAATCAAACAACATTTTCTTTAAAGAAATCAAGAGGAGAGCATATTTTCTTCACTGGTCAGGCACAGGAGAACCGTATCAAAAGGTAAAAATCGAAATCAGTGTTTATGTCTCTAGTTTTACATAAAGAAAATATGTGTACTATTTTAGCATTACTAATATGGTATGGTTCTGAAATTATACTGATAATGATAAGACTTCTAAGCTATCATAGAATATGATGCCGTCAGCGGATGTGTGTCATCACCACGTCACAAGTCTGTGAACGGACGTACTTCGCCGTCGTTTCTTCAAAGCAAAATACATTTACTAAATTTTGTAATCAGCTTACCAAGTTACTTTATTTGGGTGATTTAAATTATAAACTAATCCAAGATGTTCAAAAGGTATGTACAATATCATCAACATCATATAATCAGGCGTCTAAATGGACAACGGCATGCGTTCACCTGTAGCTAGCACCTATTGTTAGAATCTATTTATTTTCTTACAAAATAGGCATCATTTAGTGACCATAAGAGTATATTTTAGACTAAAGTAGTAAGATACAGTCTACCCTAGAAAATGTATCGGACAGGATACGTTTGTTAAACGTTTGAATGGTTATTTGTTAGCATTAGCTGGTGTAGGCCTTGAGAACGATTGGTGCACAACGTGGATTTTTTGCTCTTAGTTTCCTTTTATATACTGAGAAACACCATTTATTTACAATTAATGTATCGATGAGAAAGAAGTTTAAAATATGTATATATACTTTTAAGATATCAAGTATTTGTAACACTCCAGCCTGTCCGCTGCGTGTGTTTCTCATGTGTGTTTCCCACGTGTTTTGACTTGTCACTGTTTTCACCTGTCCCTCTTTATTGTAAATTAGTCCCGGACCTGATTCTGTTTTCCCCGAGTGTTTCCCCATGTATTTAAGCCCTTTGTGTTCCTCAGTTCCTTGTCGGTTATTGTATTGTCAACCTGTTTTGTCTTTCATTTTCTCCTGTTCCCGTGTTTGTTATCATCAAACCCCTTTAGGACTTAGATTTACGTGTTTGTGGTGCATCTCCATTCCTCCTCCGTGTCGCCCCGTGTCAGAATAATCGACCATTATAGTGATTATCTGCGGCTCAACGTCTCTTCAGAGGACAATCTGAGGTACCATCTCAGCCAGGATGGCCATCCTCTGGAGAGATACCTGGTGGACTTCCTCGTTCTGAGTCGCGAGGTAAGCTGGAATGATCGCTCGCTTAATGCATGTTTTTTGATGGGTTTGGATGATGACTCCTTTCTGGGTCTGGTTCCTGAGTTCATGGAAGGACCCATTGCGTAGTTTATCGATCTCATCCAGTCGGTGGTTATTGGGTGCTCAACTCCGTTTGAGCGAGACCATCCCGGATGAGATCGATCATCATCCGATTCCATCCATGCACGTGGCGAGCGATCTAGCTTACCTCGTGATCTCCCCGAGAGCCTCCACAAAAGACAGAGCGCGCAGAAATCCGGGGTCTGCAAAGATCGCAGGCCAATAGCAAGAGCCGGTTAAAAGGGACCTACTCTCCGAGCCCATCCCATCCCATCCGGCCTTCCAGTGGTTCCAGAGCCAGGCTCGTCCAGCCTTCCAGACGCTGTCGAGCCGGTCGTTTCCGGCCTTCCAGACGCCGTCGACCCGTCCTGTCCGGCCTTCCAGACGCTGCGAGCTGGTCCCGCCAGGCCTTCCAGACGGCATCGAGCCGGTCCCGTCCTACCTTCCAGACACCGTTGAGCCGGTCCCATCCGGCCTTCCAGACGCCTTCGAGCTGGTCCCATCCGGCCTACCAGACGCCGTCGAGCAGGTCCCGTTCAGCCTTCCAGACGCTGACGAGCCGGTCCAGTCCGGCATTCCAGACGCCGTCAAGCCGGTCCCGTTCAGCCCCCCAGTGTCTCCAAGCACGTCCCATCCGGCCTTCCAGACGCCGTCGAGCCGATCCCATCTGGCCTTCCAGACGCCGTCGAGCAGGTCCCGTTCAGCCCCCCAGTGTCTCCGAGCACGTGCCGTTCGGCCTCCCTGTGGTCTCCGAGCCGGTCCCGTCCGACCTCCCTATGATCTCCAAGCCGGTCCCGTCCGGCCTACCTGGGATCTCCGAGCTGGACCCGTCCGGCATTCCAGTGGTCTCCGAGCCAGCCTGCCCAAAGCTCCATCCTTGAGCCTACACCTGGACTCAGCCCAAATATTTTTTGATGGGACGCCATTCGGGGAGGATGGCGCGATTGGCACCATCCAGGCCTCCTGAATGGCCAGCACTCTCAAGGTGTCCGGAGCGGCCGTCACCCTCCAGGCCTCCCAAATAGCCGTCACCCTCAAGGCTTCCTGAGCCACTGGCACCAGAGTCGAACCCCGATGTCGGTGGCAACGTCCTGGAGACCCATTGTACATCCTGGAGCCCACCCCCCTCCATATCTGTTCTTTGGGGGTACTGTAACACTCCAGCTTGTCCCCTGCCTGTTTTCACCTGTCCCTCGTTATTGTTAATTAGTCCTGCACCTGATTCTGTTTTCCCTAAATGTTTCCCAATGAATTTAAGCCCTGTGTGTTCCTCAGTTCCTTGTCGGTTATTGTATTGTCAACCTGGTTTTGTCTTCCCTGTTCTCCTGCTCCCGTGTTTGTTATCATTAAACCCCTTTTGGACTTGGATTTACGTGTTTGAGGTGCATCTCCATTTCTCCTCCGTGTCGCCCCGTGACAGTATTACAGTAATGCTGTACAAAATATACTTTTTGGCAAAATATAAGAGAATGAGAATATTGTCAAAATTCTGCTGGCGTAATAAAGACAACATGTGTTAAAATGATGTTGCTCATTGTTTATGAAAGTTACTGAAGAGACCGTTATTGTAAAGTGACAATGACGTTGGGTGATGGGGTTTAGCTCACAGTCAGAGTTTCATCTCTTGACCATGTGAAGGCCACTCTTCTTTCACATCATTGTCACTTTGTCAATAGTAAAGTCTGGAGCACGAAAAGCGTCTCAGCCAAACTGTTTGAAGCATATCCTCACAGATGTTTTTGTATGCTGAAGCATTAAGATTCATCTTCACTGAAATTAAGAGACTAAAACAACCTGGTCAACTAGAAAAAGAGGAGCATTTTACACTGACAATGTTACGTATTTCTCAAACTGTTGAAATATAAGGGAAGAGTCACCCACCAGGCTGATGTCCTTAATGTCCTTCTTTTTCTTTTATTTCTACAGTCGGTACATAATCTGGGTACTTCTGACATTAACTAGAGGTGAGCAATAAACAAACAAACACACTGTATAATTAATGCCAAAAGTACAATGCCAAACTATGTTTGCACTTATTTGCAGGTTTTCCAGTTCCCCCCCAAAAAAAAACATTTTAGAAGTTGATGGTTTTGTTGGAGAATCTACCATCTTGCATTTTTCTTTCAATGGCAACATATCTGAAGGGATTGCTGTACACTGGAGATGTAATGACAAGTTAGTGTATGACATCGATACCAATGGGACGGTAAAAGTTGGCTCAGAGTACCAGGGAAGAGTTACAAGTTTCCCTTCGGAGTATAAGAATGGAAATTACTCCATCCTAATTGAAAATCTTCAAAGCACAGATGAATGTGTATATCAGGGTTATATCACTGGCTCACAAGATTCTGCAACCATAAAGCTTTCGGTTAAGGGTGAGTAAAAGAAACGACAAGTCTTTGAAGAAAATCATTGTTTAAATGTTTGCTTTATATTGTTTAGAATTGTAGTGTTGCTAATGTTTGATAAAGCCAAACTGATGTTAAGTCATGTTTAATCTAATTTCATTTGTTGTTTTAACAGAGAGACCCAAAGGAAAAGAACAAACTGAACCAAACTTTAGCTCTTCTGGAAATGACCTTTCTGCTGTTCTGTTTGTAGCGGGGATAATTCTTGCCTTTGGTATTTAATATATATAACAAAAATATAGCAAATGATGTCCTGAATATACAGGAAGATAACTGATAACTTACCAAATGATGTTTATATTGTTCTGAATATTTCTTTGTAAATGTTTTATTTAAGAACAAAACTATTATTGGGTTGGGAATGAGCGCAGTATCCCTGTAAAGAATCTGATTGTTTCAGTAAAATCCTATAAATGTCCTCTTCATCCAGATCACTGTCATATTTGTCCCAAATTTCTAAGTAGATCTTAATTCTGCAGCTCGACACAACAAATGAAGACATTTATAACATATGGACTTACTAAAATGTATACATGCACTATAGGTGTCACGATCACCAGTTGGGGTGCCCGGCAGATCCACAAAAAGGGCATCTCCCCATCACCCGGACTGCCATTACGCACTACACTTCCCATAATCCATTGCTGGACTCTAGTTGATCACTATCACTTGTGTACCTGTTCCACTCTCTGGATTTAAACCCTGTTGTCACATTTAATCAGTGTGAAGTCTTGCATGTGTTACCTCTGCATTTCTGAGAAGTCTTGTCAGGTTGTATTAAAAGTTTTGATTATTGGATTGAATTTTGTTGTGTGAACCTCTGCTGGCTGCCTTTACCTTTTCTTGTTATCTCGTTCATGATTGTTTGCTGTCTGCCCTGAGTATTGCCTGCACCGTTTTGGATATTAAAGCTGCACTTAGATCTTCAACCCTTTGAGTCTCTGAGCAGTTTGTAACTGTAATTAACATGTACAAAACATCTGCCAAGTGCCACAATTAATATAAAATATATTAAAATAAAAACAACTGAAGACCACCATTTTTTTTTACAAATATATAATCATAACATTTAATAAACAGAACTGAACTTGTTTGCTCGTGATGACGTTTAAATGTCTGTTTTCTCTGTGTCACATGTATGAGTGTGTTTACTTGGTGCTCGAGTCAAGTGTGGAAAAGCGTGATGATATGATGATTTTACTGTTCAGATGTGATCGCTGTAAGGACGGACAAAACTCCCTCATTTGAGTGTGTGACACGGCATACTGCAGTAATGATGCTACAAATTCATCTTTGTCATCAAGGGAATAAATTACATTATTAAAATATACTACAATAGAATAGTTATTATAATTTCTAATAACATTTTGCATTATTTTAAAATGTTTGCCAACATCAAGGGACTATGTTCCAAAATATAAAAAAATTAATGTATTGTACTTGGATAACTCAAATTTTCATAGAATAATTCTTAATAATTCTTGAATAAGTTTGAATAATTCTTAATATTTTCTAAATTAAACTGATTAATTACTTAATTAATATTAATTTAACAAATTGCTTGAAATAAAACTGTTCAAGGGCAGAATATCAGAGACATATTGATTATCTCCTTCAGCTGGAAGAGGATTTGGTGGGACTTCATCTGGGAACGTTGGGTGATGATGGGGCTGTATGTGTGTATGAGGACGTAGACCGGGATGGAACCATGAAGTAAAGGGGGGTGGTAATTTTAGCGGTGCCAACTAGTGGTTCTCTTTGTTTTTTTTTATTTTAAAAATCATTTTATTATTTGAAATTGCATCACACAGCATATAAGCATCAGAAAGAGCTTTATTGCCAAGTGTGATTACACACTAGGATAATGTATAAATATGAACACTATATATATAATGTATTATACAGAAAGACACAAGTCTTTGTATTGCCCATGTTTGACCAGCAGATGTCCTCTGTGTGCCAAGTTTCAGCTTTATCAACAGCCATTTCACCACAGAACCAGGACCAGTAAAACATAGCAGTCCCTTTGATACTAATGTGGCTTATTTTAAATAATTATGTAAATGAAAGCATAGGGAACAAAATGTTAATAAATTACAATTGAACGATTGAATAATTTTCTCTCACTAGAAGACATTTACATATTCAATTGTCCCCCTATAGGAGTATGATAAGGTAAGTAGGTAAAGGCCATTGAATATGATGTATCCAATTCCTTGACCCCTGGCGCACTGGCTCCATTAGCTCCATCCACTTTACATTCTACAATACACATTCTTCAAGATCAAATGACTCTGCTGATCACCTTCAGTGTTTGTTCTGGTTTTGATGGACTTCTGGGTCTCCATACACCAGACCCCCTTCCCTAAAGCTCCGCCTTGGTCCTCAATTGTTGTCCTCAATAAGTGATATGTCATATAGGAGCATTAATACAGAAGGTGCTAATACAAAGTTACTAGTTTCAACTACGTTGTTTCAACCTAGTTTCAAAATATAGGAAGCTTGTGTTTTTTTTGCTTCAGAGCGTTGTAGAGTCCATCTTTAATGCTGCATGGTGGGAAGCAGATTTGTTCATACACAGAACAGAACAGAACAATATATAAGTGTTCAAATAAGTCAACAGCATGAGGGTTCTCCAGATTCAACTCTGTAAGTTTATTAAATCTTCTTAATATTTTATAGTTTTTGCATATGGCAGATGCTTTACTCAACCCATGTGTAATGAATGTGTTTCCTTCTTGTTTTTTCCTTCTAAATATATTAATGTTGTGTCAAGCCGTAGAGGCTTTAGATCAACTGACTGATTTGGGACAGAATGTGACTATAAACTGTGATCTGGATGATGAGGACGTTTATTGGGTTTTACAGAAGCAATCAGATTCTCCTACAGTGATACTGCACTCATTCTCAAACCCAACAACAGCTTTTTACTACATTGAAACATTGAAAAACAAATATTCAGTACAATCTAAACATCGTCTGGTCATATATAAAGTCACTGTACATGAGTTAGGAGTTTATTACTGTATGAACAAAGATACACCTCCAAAACTCAGTCACAGCACAAGACTGAACAACATTGGTAAGTACAGTCATATTTATATTCAACACTTTTGAAAAATGTATTAAGACTTGAAAAATTACAGATCAATGGTTGTTCTGGACAGAATGATTGACAGCAATAGTTTTATTTACAGCTTATACTGAATATACATTTTTGTCATGGAGTCAACTTACCTCATGTATCATTTCTCAGAACATCAGAATCAGACAGAAGTGAACTGTATTCATCAGAATGAGACACAATGGCACATTATCATCATTATATCTGCTCTGATGAATGCTGTTCTGATCATTGTGACTATTGGTGAGTTATTGTTCTTGGACCTAGATCAAATTAAATCAACAGCAATGTGGCTCTTTACCTCTAAGACTCATACAGTAGTATAAAAATGTATCTAATACTCTTTCCTCCAGTATTTACCTGTTACTCTGGAAAAAACATGAAACTTAATGATTCAGATCCACTGCAGACTAAATATATACATCTAGAACAATCTGAAGAATGGAGCCAAGCACAGGTACATTGTTCCTAACATTAGTATTATTCATATGCATATACGTACTGTCCAAGTAATGTATGTAATGAGTAATGAAGATTCAACATCTTAATGTTTCTCAGTACACTGCGGTGAGTTTTCCTCATGTGAAGAGTCTGGACACACTCAAGTCAACTGAACAACTGCCCTTTTCATCTCTTAATATAGTATTTTAGTTATTCAGTGTTGCTAAATAACCATGTGATGAAGAATAAACAACTGATAAAGAAAACATTTTTATAATACAATTTAAAATGAAGTTTATTTGTGTGCCCTGCATTGACCATTTTTGGGTCTTTCTATCTCTGGATCTAAAAATCTGATTTATAGATTTAACTATGTATTTACCCACATAGTTAAATACAATCACTTGAAACATATAAATAAGTAGTTAACGCACAAACACATTTGCATTTGGTTGGAGGAAGAAGAATGTTTCTTTAGAAATTGGAAATTTATTTTGCTTTCTGTTTGTGCATTATGGTGTCATATGAAATATCTTCATTGACAAACCTTTTTTTATTTACTCTACTACATCTTCTATTTAAAAAAAAAACATCAACAATATCAAGAGAGAAGGTTTTTGCTATTGTCTAATACTGAATGTGGACAAACAATAAATATCCTCTCATTAACTATGGAACTCAGGTTTAAACCCCGGCAGCAAAACTGTTTCCATTTGAGGTTTAGAAAACTGAGAGATGCGATACATTCATGATTAAAGGTTTGAGAAAAACACTGAGCTCAGTTCATGGTTAAACCGCCGGTCTAGTCAAAGGTTAAAGAGTGAACAAACAATTGGAACACGTTTGGTTGAACATTCTAGTTTAACCACATTTGTTTTATTTCTTTAACAACATAAATACAAGCATGATCATCTGGTGCTACAATCGAAAGTAGAGGAAAAAAAATATATATTGGATACTTAAATCAATGTTTATTTTGACAAAATGGCTCAGAAATACTTAAATCATTGAATTCATATTTTCTAAAATAATTTGCTTTGAATTTAATCTGTTTAATGTCTGGTGAGAAGCAACAGTTTAGCAGAAGTTAGCTGTTTAATGAGATGAAATTGTGATATAAAAACTCTAAATGAATTTTTAAGGTTACAATCCGTTACAGGTTTCTAATACTGGACTGAAAAAAATTAAATCAACCGTATTTCTAAATTTATGATTTTGACAACTTTAGAGTAAGATGTTGGTCTGGGAGGGCTGTATTTTTTACACAGCTTTGAAAACCGCTGTCACAAACTGAAAGACCAAGAAGAGAAACTTTATAACATTGCAGTTTTCCTTCAAGCTAGATGAACTTTTCACATCAAATCCACGAACAGATGATTGCTGGCTCAGCAAGAACTCTTATTACTGATCGAATTGTTGTAATGATATTAGTTTTACCTCTGATTGATCTTCAGACTGTTCTGTAACTTGTGTCAGATCAGTTTTAGACATTTGTTCTGAGCTATTTCCAAACCTGGTCCGACATCCATACAATCCACATCCAACAATAGCACAAACACTTAATAATCCTGAATGATACAGGGAATTTAGATCAGAGTCAGATCCATGCAGTAACATGAGCTGCTTTATGAAATATAGTTCAAATAAAGGTACGGAAATTGGTGATGTCACAGTTCAGGCTTTCCACCATTTTAATCCCATTTTCAGTTAATGAACAACATAAACATACTAAATATTGGTAAATTAATAATGATACATTAACTTTAAACAACTTGTAAGAAAGAAAACCTTGTCATGCTCTGAATGTCTACTAATACAAGTAAGGAATTAGTCTTCTTTTTAAAAATACATTGTTTCAATTATCTTTTACATTAAATAATTAAAATATAATTTGACTTTAGATTGATCTCACCAGTAATAATCAGAACAGTATTCAGAAGACCAGATATGAGACTGAAAGGGTTTTTCACATAGTTTGGGTTTTGTCTTCCATCTGTGTGTTTATTTGTGCTGCACTCTGTTAATTCAGATAGTTGAGTTGGTTCTGTTCATAAAGTTTGTGAAGTTTGTTAGCAGACAGTAATGACTGTCATTTTAATATAATCTGAACATAGTAACTGACTTGAAGAAATGAGATAAATGTTGCTTCCATATTCATTTCTCCGTCGAGTAAATTACCTTAAAGGATCTAAGACATGTTAATTAGTAGTAAGTAACTGAGGAAAAAAGTAAATTTATTTTTATTACACTATTCAAGAAATTCATTTTATAATCTGTATGATCTAAAGTATTTACCAATGATGTTCAGTCTTGTGCTGTGACTGAGTTTTGGAGGTGTATCTGTGTTCATACAGTAATAAACTCCTAATTCATCTACAGTGATGTTATATATGACCAGACGATGTTTAGATTGAACTGAATATTTGTTTTTCAGTGTTTTATTAAAGTTATGGGCTGACTTTGAGAATGAGCGCAGTATCACTGTAGGAGAATCTGATTGTTTCAGTAAAATCCAATAAACTTCATTTGCATCAAGATCACAGTTTATAATCACATTCTGTCCCAAATCAGTCAGTTGATCTAAAGCCTCTGCAGCTTGACACCACATTAATATATCTATAAATGACAAATAAAAAACTATTATAAGATGACCGCCTTAAAAGCACAGTATAACCAAAAGTTCACAAAATATCTGTAAAAAATACTTATGAAATGAAATATCTCACAAAACGGAAGCTGAACAATCCTCATGTTATTGCTGTGATCTGTTTCACATCACAAAGTGTTTAAGAAAACTGCTGCAGACCTCTGACAGGAAAGAGCTGTTCCTTTAGAGCAGCATGTTTGATAATATTCAGGAAAAAACTATGACGTCAATAAGACTGCTATTAAGCATGTTAATAACGGTTAAAATAAAACATGATGGGAAACAGCTGCCTCTCATTTTTAAAATGTAAAATGGAGATTTATTACAGTGCATTCATGCTTCAAATTTCATGTTTCTCCAGGGAATGAAACAAGAATAAACTGCTAACAAACTGTGAGGCGCTGGAACATTATTAAATGAATTCATTGCATCAGGTGATTATGATATTTCAACACACACAGAACAGAAATGCTGTCAGGGTTTGAGGTTTGCTCCATGTACATACATTCATTGCATATATTAACAATAACCTAGTTTAAGAATTAATAAGTATCTACACAACAAATTTGAAAACGAAATATATATTATATTCCTATAGGAAAATAAAAACTGAGCCTTTTTATACAACTAATACATATATCACATGACACTAACAAAATATGTTTTTATCTATGGAATGGTCTAACTTACGAGGTATTTGTCTGATGCTTTAAACAGTGTAAATCACCACCAATTTTAAAAACTGTTGTTTCTTTCATTTTTATTTGTTTGATCGAAATCAAAGTGTTTACACATTTACACAATCATGATCAAGTACATAATGCTATTAAAGGGATGACTTACTCAAAAATAAGAAATAAGTTGTTATCGTTAATTCAACATCATTTTGCTTTAAACCTGTATATGAGTCATTCTTCATAGGAACACAAAATCATTTATTTCGAGAAATGTCTCAGTGGTTTTGAGGATCAATGCTGTTCAGTTACCGCCATTCTTTTTTTTCTGTATAACATAAAGGTAAACTTCACAGCAAATTCAGGTAAGAGAAAAATATATATATGTTTAGAAACAAATAAGGGTAAAGACAGCGGTTCAGTTGACTTGACCAACTTGTTCAAACTCTTCAGAATGATGAAAAGCTCACTGCAGTGTACTGAAAGAATAAAAGATAATCCAGTATTACCATTTATGAGTCCACATTAGTTCTGAACAAAAGTGATATAGAGAGATTATTAAAGAAACAATAGTGTGTTTCGCACACAGTAATTTACCAATGTATAGCTCATTGTGTCTTCAAGTTGTGTTTGTTGTAATCTTGCATCTTTAGGCGTTTGATTTTTTGCACAGTGATAACATCCACTAGCTAGAGAAGAGTCTCATGTTATTTTCTAAAGATTAAGACAGATTACTTGATGTTAAATATTTTATGAACTATTATACAACTCACCAATGACCACAGTGATCAGAACACCGAGTAACAGAGCAGATATGACAATAATAATCATCCAATGTGTCTGATCATGTTCAATGAACTTCAACACTGTATGATTCTGATGAACATAATTCACTTCTATCTGACTGTCAGATGATTCGTCTGTAAATAAATGAAATTAATTATGTCAAAATAATGACGGTTATTGTGAATATATTCATATTATGTTAAACAGGAGCTTACTTATCTGTAGTCTGATGCCACTGCTGAATTTTGGAGGTGTATCTGTCTTCATACAGTAATAAACTCCTAATTCATTAACAGTGATGTTATTTATAAACAGATGAGTTTTAGATTGAACTGAATATTTCTGTCTGAATGTTGTGTTGAAGAATACAGATGTTGTTGATAAAGTGCGTAATATCATCACAGGAGGATCTGGTACTTTCAGTAATAACCAATCAATGTGTCCTTCATCCAGATCACAGTTTATAGTCACATTTTGTCCCAAATCAGTCAGTTGATCTAAAGTCTCTGCAGCTTGACACCATATGAAGAGATCTATGACATAAAAACAAAAATAACAATAAAGCAAGTATTACAATTATTTTCCAAGCAGTCGTTTATACTTACAGATAAGAAGCTGGGTGATCTTCATGTTTCTCCATTGAGTAAAATGCTTAAACATCATAGATTCTTCTTTATTTCACAATCACAGTGAGATAAAACTGTGTTTCAAACCAAGGAAGTTACTTTACACCCAAACATGAGAGGAAGTCCAGCTACAGGTAAACTGACAGACCACATTGAACACTATACAGCACATGATCATGTTTTGTGGTTTGTGTTTTTTTCACAGATCTACGCTACAGTCCAACAACTATAGACACGTGTTCACAAAAGCTCAGGTTTAGTTTGATATAAATCCTGCAAACTCATGACACAAATTAAAATCCTTCAACATTACTTTTTATAAAAGGACACATCGTCAAATCGATAAGTTGTGGAGCACAAAATACACGTGGAAAGCATAGAACCTTTTAAAATAACTATGTTGAACTAGTAATAAAATACTTAAAATGAATATTGAGTATATATAAGCTACATTGGCTCCCTATAGTCGCTCGCATCAAATTCAAGACTCTGCTCCTGGCCTACAAGACCACCACTGGTTTGGCACCACCTTATCTTCACTCACTAATGCAGACATATGTACCCGCCAGATCCCTACGCTCTGCAAACGAACGGCGTCTTGTGGTGCCATCCCATAAAGGTAGAAAATCTCTCTCGCGCACCTTCTCCGGATCTGTTCCACCTATGTGGAATGATCTGCCTGCTGCTACAAGATCTGCAGATTCTGTAGCCATCTTTAAGAAACGCCTGAAAACCCATCTCTTCCGCCAACATCTTACTGTTCTGTTCTGACTCAAGTTTCTTCTCTACTCTTTTCTTCTCTACTCGTTTCTTCTCTACTCTAAAAAAAAAAAAAAAAAAAAAAATGTATGAATGAATGTTTCTGTATACTGTGTTAGGCTATATGAAACCAGTCTTCTTTTTGATTGCACTTATGCTCTTGTTGTACTTATGCTGTCCTAATTGCTTCCATTACCTACCCCACTTGTAAGTCGCTTTGGATAAAAGCGTCTGCTAAATGACTAAATGTAAATGTAAATGTAATATATTGTATATTGCTATTGAGTATATTGACATACCATTACAGTAGTTTGGACATAAAATCTACATCCTATTACATGCATTCATTTTGACAAACATTTGCTGAAAGTGGTCAACACATCCGGACTTCCTCTTTCTCGGTTGCTGTCATGGCAGACAAAAAGAGACTCAAGTGCAGGGTAAATCAGGGCTTTAATGAGGGAAACAATTCCACCACAGTCCAATAAATAAAGCACCACAGACGACCCCCTGCGGGCCACGGGGAAGAATCTGTAGAGAACTGGGTCCGGGGAGTAAGCTCGACCCGGAGCTCGCTAGGCGAGAGAATCTGTAGTACCTGGTAGAAGATATAATCCACGACCAATGGTGGAGCCTGGTGAAGCAGGAGATCGCAGTCCGGGATGCCAACGGGATCTGTTTTGGGTGCAGCAGGGAGGGTTACAAGGCAGGGCAGCGAGAAAACAGAGAACTGTGATAGTGTCTCAAAGCTAAGGCTAGGACGGGGATAAGGCTATGGCTATGGCTAAGGCTATGGCTAAGGCTATGGCTATGGCTAAGGCTAAGGCTAAGGCTAAGGCTAAGGCTATGGCTAAGGGTATGGCTTAGGCTATGGCTTAGGCTATGGCTTAGGCTATGGCTTAGGCTATGGCTTAGGCTATGGCTCAGGCTATGGCTTAGGCTATGGCTCAGGCTATGGCTTAGGCTATGGCTTAGGCTATGGCTTAGGCTATGGCTTAGGCTATGGCTAAGCCAAGGCCAAGGGAGTCTAAGCTGGCAAAACACGCAACGGTCAGACAAGGAACGAGGGAAAACATAGGGGTTATAAAGATAAACCTAAGTAGAGGTGATAGATGGCAGGTGAGGGGTAATTACGGGCATGACCTGCAGGTGTGCGGGATGATAACAAACAAGTCACCGGAGAGGGGAAAAGCCCTGACGGGGAAAACACGAGGGCCGGTTGAATGACGTAGATACCGAGCGCGTGCTAGCCGCTAAACAACGGATCGCACCTGCTCGACAAAACAAACATAACACCTCCCACGCCAGACAACACCAAAGACAAAAACGGGATCATGACAGGTTGCTATCAATTCAAGCCACTCTAGTCTAAAATAGTGACGGATAAACATTGTCTTTATTTCTCTAAGAAACCTTATCTGTATTTAAATTACCATGTATGGCCTAGGGTGTCAACAGAGGCAATCTGGTCCATGTTGAACAAGTTTGTGTGGCGCCATCTATTGGACAAAGAGATAAACTGAGTGTTTAAAGTGTATTGTTTTAGGGGGTAGGTTGTGCCCTATTGGGCGTGTTTAATGTGGTGGTGAATAGCAACGAAAAGTACTAAATACACATCGTAAAATAACATTGAGCAGCCGCCTGAGGTTCAGGATCAGCCTCGCCAACCTCGCTTTCGTTTCCCAAGCGACACCTGAACACAAATAACCCAATAATTTAGTGAAAGCAGGCCAATTGGTCCCCAGGATCAGCAGGTGTCAGAGGTGCAACCTCTACACTATGCTTTTGTCCCCTGAATTGGATATCAGCGGTCACTTTGTCATGTTCCTGTCCACACACCATACCCGAACCTTGCGTCTATTATCCTTCACCTCCGGCCGAACCAGTCTTTGGTGGATAGAGGTTTGGTTACTGCCTGAATGCACAAAAGCCGGCTTTGTACCCCTGGCTTATGAATCCAATCCAATCACAGGTATTTGGTACCCGCAGGTTTGACCTGGGGCATCCACTACTGTTTCCACTGGAAGATTACGTCTCGCTGTAGCGCTTACTAGTGACTCGCCAGGCTAGTCAGTGTCGCTCCGCTTGAGGTCCTGATACAGCTCAGCGCTGTGGCGTGTAGAGATAGGTCACCAGTCTGTCTCTCAACACAACGTCAAAGACCGACTGAAGTGCAACACCTCTGTTACGTCTGTCACCTCTGGACCCTGATGGAGGGAACAAGGCGTTGTGTTTTCATGCCACAAGCGCTTCGCAGGTCCACTGCAGCGACCGGGAGATACCTCTCAGGTTTCTCAGCCCAAACGGGGATTAAATGACCGCCGCCATCTTCCTTTTATACCCGTATGTACAGCGCGGACACAGGTGTGCGTGTGCCATTCGCCAAGCCTATTAATGTTTAAATTGATGATAGGTTCTCAAGATCATACCCAGCCTGTCTCTCAACACAACGTCTTGTTCCCTCCATCAGGGAACATAGGTAAGAGACGTAACCGAGACGTTACTAATTTCAACCTAGTTTCAAAATATAGGAAGCTTTTGGTTTTTTGCTTCAGAGCGTTGTAGAGTCTATCTTTAATGCTGCATGGTGGAAAAAGGATTTATTTTGTCCATACACCAAACAGAACAACACAATATATGTCGTATTCACCCTTCAGTGATATTACGCTCATTCTCAAACCCAACAAGAGCTTTTTACTTCAATGAAACACTCAAAAACAAATAGTCAGTACAATCTAAACATCGTCTGGTCATATATAACGTCATTGTAGATGAGTTAGGAGTTTATCACTGTATGAACACAGATACACCTCCAAAACTCAGTCACAGCACAAGACTGAACATCATTGGTAAGATCAATAAAACTTACATTCAGCACGTTTTAAAAATGTATTTAGACTTAAAAAATTACAGATCAATGGTTGTTCTGGACAGAATGATTGACAGCAATAGTTTATTTACACTGTACATACATTTTTGTAATGGAGTCAACTTAACTCATGAATCTTTTCTCAGAGTATCAGAATCAGACAGCAGTGAACTGTATTCATCAGAATGAGACAGCCATCCATCCATCTATCCATCCATCCATCCATTTTCTTCTGCCTATCCGGGGCCAGGTCTAAGCAGGGATGCCCAGACTTCCCTCTCCCTAGACACTTCCTCCTGCTCTTCCGGGGTGACACCGAGAAGTTCCCAGGCCAGCCGGGAGACACAGTCCCTCAAGCATGTCCTAGGTCTTCCCCGGGGTCTCCTCCCGGTGGGACATGCCCGGAACACCTTCCCGGGAAGGCGTCCAGGGGGCATCCGGAAAGGATGCCCGAGCAACCTCAGCTGGCCCCTCTCGATGTGGAGGAGCAGCGGATCTACTCTGAGCTCCTCCCGAGTGACCGAGCTTCTCACCCTTTCTCTAAGGGATCGCCCAGCCACCCTGTGGAGAAAGCTCATTTCGGCCGCCTATATCCGGGATCTTGTCCTTTCGGTCATGACCCACAGCTCATGACCATGGGTGAGTAGGAACGTAGATTGACCAGTAAATTGAGAGCTTCGCCTTGCGGCTCAGCTCCTTCTTCACCACGACAGACCGGTACAGCGACCGCATTACTGCAGAAGCTGAACCGATCTGTTTGTCAATCTCCCATCCTTCCCTCACTCGTGAACAAGACCCCCAGATACTTGAACTCCTCCACTTGAGGCAGGAACTCTCCACCTACCTGAAGTGGGCAAGCCACCCTTTTCCGACTGAGAACCATGGCCTCAGATTTGGAGGTGCTGATTCTCATCCCAGCCGCTTCACACTCGGCTGGAAACCGTCCCAGTGCATGCTGAGAGTCCTGGTCTGATGGAGCCAGCATGACGACATCATCCGCAAAGAGCAGAGATGAAATCATGTGGTCCCCAAACCCGATAACCTCCGGCCCCTGGCTGCGCCTAGAAATTCTGTCCATAAAAATTATGAACAGAACCGGCTACAAAGGGCAGCCCTGCCGGAGTCCAACATGCACCGGAAACAAGTCTGACTTACTGCCGGCAATGCAAACCAAGCTCCTGCTCCGGTCGTACAGGAACCGGATAGCCCTTAGCAAAGGGTCCCGAATCCCATACTCCCGTAGCACCCTCCGCAAGATGCCACGAGGGACACAGTCGAACGCCTTCTCCAAATCCACAAAACACATGTGGATTGGTTGGGCAAACTCCCATGAACCCTCCAGCACCCTGGTATAGAGCTGATCCAGCGTTCCACGACCGGGACGAAAACCACATTGTTCCTCCTGAATCTGAGGTTCTACCATCGGCCGGATTCTCCTCTCCAGTACCCTGGCATAGACTTTCCCGGGGAGGCTGAGAAGTGTGATCCCCGATAGTTGGAGCACACCCTCTGGTCCCCCTTCTTAAAAAGAGGGACCACCACCCCGGTCTGCCAGTCCAAGGGCACTGTCCCCGACTGCCACGCGGTGCTGCAGAGGCGTGTCAGCCAAGACAGCACCACAACATCCAGAGACTTGAGGTACTCAGGGCGGATCTCATCCACCCCCGGTGCCCTGCCACCGAGGAGTTTAGAATGAGACACAATGGCACATTATCATCATTTTATCTGCTCTGATGAATGCTGTTCTGATCATTGTGACTATTGGTGAGTTATTGTTCTTGGACCTAGATCAAATTAAATGAACAGTAATTCGCTCTTTGGCTCTAAGACTCATACAGTATATAAAAATGTATCTAATACTCTTTCCTCCAGTAGGTACCTGTTACTTTGGAAAAGACATGAATCTTAAGGATTCAGATCCACTTCAGACTAAATATAAACATCTAGAACAATCTGAAGAATGGAGCCAAGCACATGTACGTTGTTCCTAACATTAGTATTATTCATATGCATATACACACTGTACAAGTAATGTATGTAATGAGTAATGAAGATTCAACATCCTAATGTTTCTCAGTACACTGCGGTGAGTTTTCCTCATGTGAAGAGTCTGGACACACTCAAGTCAACTGACCTACTGCCCTCTTTTCATCTCTTAATACAGTGTTTTAGTTATTCAGTGTTGCTTATAAAACCATGTGTCACAAATAAACCACTGATAAAGAAAACATCTAAAAATCTGATTTATAGATTTAACTATGTATTTACCCATATAGTTAAATACAATCACTTGAAACATATAAATAATTAGTTAACACACAAACATTTGTATTTGGTTGGAGGAAGAAGAATGTTTCTTTAGAAAGATGTTTGAAGAGGAAATTTATTTTGCTTTCTGCTTGTATGTTACGGTGTCATATGAAATATTTTCACGGAAAAAACTTTTTTTATTTACTCTTCTACATCTTCTATTTCCAAAAATAAACATCAACAATATCAGGAGAGAAGGTCTTCACTAGTGTCTAATACTGAATGTGGACAAACAATGAATATAACTATAGAACTTTGGTTTAAACCCCGGCAGTAAAACTGTTTCCATTTGAGGTTTAGAAAACTGAGAGATGAGATACATTCATGATTAAAGGTTTGAGAAAAACACTGAGCTCAGTTCATGGTTAAACCGCCGGTCTAGTTAAAGGTTAAAGAGTGAACAAACAGTTGGAACACGTTTGGTTGAACATTCTTGTTTAACCACATTTGTTTTATTTCTTTAACAACAAAAATACAAGTATGATCATCTGGTGTTACAATTGAAAGTAGAAAAAACTGTATATATATATTGGATACTTAAAACAATGTTTATTGTGTTTGTCACAATCTCCCTTTCCATAAAGGAGTGGACATGTTTTGTTTTATAACATTTGCAAAAAAAATCAGAAACCTACCAGAGGTTTTAAAAACCTTCTTCTGTGAAAAGGATATTTTAAAAAAATATAGAAAAAAGCTTTACTTTCTTCAACAGTGGGTAAATTAATCTGAAGACTCTTGTTGCAAAACAAAATGGCTCAGAAATACTTAAGTCATTGAAAATTTATTTTCCAAAATAATTTGGTTTGAATTTAATCTGTTTAATAATGAGATGAAATTGTGATATAAAAACTGCTAAATGAATTTGTAAGGTTACAATCCATTATGTGTTTCTAATACAGTACTGAAAAAAAAATTAATCAACCGTATACCTGAGTTTATGATTTTGGCAACTTTAGAGCAAGACATATGTTGGTCTGGAAGGGCTGTATTTTTTACACAGTTTTGAAAACCACTGTCACAAACTGAAAGAGCAAGAAGAGAAACTTTATTAATATTGCAGTTTTCCTTCAAGCTAGATGAACTTTTCACATCAAATCCAACTAACAGATTATTGCTGGTTCAGCAAGAATTCTTTTCCTGTATTGAATTGTTGTAATGATATTAAACGTTATATACACATCCATTTGCAAAAGCACAAACACTGAATAATCCTGAATGATACAGTGAATTTAGATCAGAGTCAGATCCATGCAGTATCATGAGCTGCTTTATCAAATATAGTTCAAATTAAGGTAGGAAAAAAATTATATAGGAAATTGGTGCTGTCACAGTTCAGCCTTTTCACCATTTTAATCCCATTTTCAGTTAATAAACAACATACATACAAATAATTGGTACATAAACAATGATACATTAACGTTTAACAACATGTAAGAAAGAAAACTTTGTCACGCTCAGAATGTCAACTAATACAAGTTAGGAATTAGTCTTCTTTTAAAAATGCATTGTTTAAATGAGCTCTTTACATTAAATAATTAAAATATAATTTGACTTTAGAGCGATCTCACCTGTAATGATCAGAACAGTATTCAGAAGACCAGATTTGAGACTGAAAGGGTTTTTCACAGAGTTGGGGTTTTGTATTCCATCTGTGTGTGCATTTGTGCACAGAAAAGTTTTGTGCCGTTTGTTAGCAGACCGTAATGGCTCTGATTTTAACATAATAAAACTGATTTGAAGAACTGAGATAAATGTTGCTTCTATATTCATTTATTATTATTCACCTGAGAATCAAACAGCAATAAACTGCTAACAGACTGTGAGGCGCTGGAACATTATTAAATGAATTCATTGCATCAGGTGATTATGATATTTCAACACACACAGAACAGAAATGCTGTCAGGGTTTGAGGTTTGCTCAATGTACATACATTCATTGCGTATATTAACTATAACCTAGTTTAAGAATTAATGAGGATCTGCACGACAAATTTGAAATCGAAATGGGAAAATCAAAACTAATCCTTTTTATAAATCTAATAAATATATCACATGACACTAACAAAATATGTTTTTACGTATGGAATGGTCTGACTTACGAGTTATTTGTCTGATGCTTAAAACAGTGTACATTTTCTTTCATTCTTATTTGTTCGACATAAATGAAAGTGTTTACACATTTACACAATCATGATCAAGTACATTATGCTATTAAAGGGATAATTTACTCAAAAATAAGAAATAAGTTATTATCGTTAATTCATATCGCATAAAACCTGTATATGACTCATTCTTCATTGGAACGGAAAATAATTTATTTCCAGAAATGTCTAAGTGGTTTTGAGGACCAATGCTGTTCAGTTACCTTCATTCTTTTTGTTTTTACTTTTTATTGTTTTTGCCAAACATTCACATCTCAATTTTCAAACCCTTGAAAAATAATTATGTATATAAGTAAAATGAAATGAAATGATATACATAAAACAAAAATAAGAACAGAATATAATACAGTTCAATACATTGCCTCACAGTTAATTTGACCATTCTTTAAAATATTTGATTTTGTGTTCTACTGTGGAAAGAAAGTCATACAGGTTTGAAAAGACAGGAGGCTGATCAGATAATGAAATCATTTGTATTCTTGGGTAGTCTATGCCTTTAAACACAGGTAAGAGTGAAATTAATTAAAATTGTATATATACTTTGTACTGTATAACATAAAGGTAAATTTCACAGCAAATCCAATTATGTTTAGAAAAAAATAAAGGGGAAAGACAGCGGTTCAGTTAACTTGACCAACTTGTCCAAACTCTTCACAATGATGAAAAGCTCACTGCAGTGTACTGAAAGAATAAAAGATAATCCAGTATTAGCATTTATGAGTCCACATTTCATCTGAACATCTCAAAAGTGATATATAGAGATTATAGTGTGTTTCCCATACAGTAATTTACCAATCTATAGTTCATTGTGTCTTCAAGTTGTGTTTGTAGTAATCTTGCATCTTTAGGCGTTTGATTTTTTGCACAGTGATAACATCCACTAGCTAGAGAAGAGTATCATGTTATTTTCTAAAGATTAAGACAGATTACTTGATATTAAATATTTTATGAACTATTTAACAACTCACCCATGAACACAGTGATCAGAACACCAAGTAACAGAGCAGACAATAATAATCATCCAATGTGTCTGATCCTGTTCAATGAACTTGTACTGTACTGTATGATTCTGATGAACATAATTCACTTCTATCTGACTGTCAGATGATTCCTCTGTAAATAAATGAAATTAATAATGTCAAAATAATGACTTTTATTGTGAATATATTCATATTATGTTAAATAGGAGCTTACGATTTATCTGTAGTCTGATGCCACTGCTAAATTTTGGAGGTGTATCTGTCTTCATACAGTAATAAACTCCTAATTCATTAACAGTGATGTTATTTATAAACAGATGAGTTTTATTTTGAACTGAATATTTCTGTCTGAATGTTGTGTTGAAGAATAAAGATGTTGTAGAAAATGTGCGTAATATCATCACAGGAGGATCTGGTACTTTCAGTAATAACCAATAAATGTCTCCTTCATCCAGATCACAGTTTATAGTCACATTTTGTCCCAAATCATTTTGTTGATCTAAAGTCTCTGCAGCTTGAAACCATATGAAGAGATCTATGACATGACAAAAATCACAATAAAACAAGTATTACAATTATTTTCCATGCGGTCGTTTATACTTACAGATGAGAAGCTGGGTGATCTTCATGTTTCTCCATTGAGTAAAATGCTTAAACATCATAGAATCTTCTTTATTTCACAATAACAGTGAGATAAAACTGTGTTTCAAACCAAGGAAGTTACTTTTCACCCAAACCTATGAGAGGAAGTCCAGCTACAGTCAAACTGACAGACCACATTGAAAACTACCAGCACATGATCATGTTTTTGGGTTTTGTGTTTTCTTATCACATCTACGCTACAGTCCAACAATTATAGACACGTGTTCACAAAACCTCAGGTTTAGTTTGGTATAAATTCTGCAAACTCAAGACACAAATTAAAATCCCTCAACATTTGCTTTTTATTAAAGGACACATCGTCAAATCGATAAACTATGGAGCACATAAGACACATGGAAAGCATAGAACCTTTAAAAATAACTATGTCAACTAGAAATAAAATGAATATTGAGTACATATTGTATATTGCTATTGAGTAAATTGAAATAATATTACAATGGTTGGTACATAAAATCTACATCCTACTTCTTGCATTTATTTTGCCAAACATTCGCTGAAAGTGCTCAACACATCCTGACTTCCTCTTTTCTCGGTTCTTATCAATTCAAGCCACTCTAGTCCAAAATTGTGATGGATAAACATTTTCTTTCTGTCTTTAAAAAAACTTTGGCGCCATCTATTGGAAAAAGAGATAAACTAAGTGTTTAAACTGCATTGTTTTAGGGGGTAGGTTGTGCCCTATTGGGCGTGTTTAATGTTGTGGTGAACAGCAACGAAAAGTACTAAATACACATCGTAAAATAATATTGAGCAGCCGCCTGCGGTTCAGGTTCAGCCTCGCCAACCCCGTCTTCGTTTCCCAAGCGACACATGTACACAAATAACCCAATAATTCAGAGAAAGCAGGCCAATTGGTCCCAAGGATCAGCGGGTGTTGGAGGTGCCACCTCTACACTATGCTTTTGTCCCCTGAATTGGATAACAGCTGCCATTAAAGGATACTCTGTCACGATCCTGTGCACACCCCATACCCGAACCTTGCATCTTTTATCCAATGTCTCCGGCCGAAGCAGGCTTTAGTGGACAGAGGTTTGGTTACAGCCTGAATCCAACACTTCCGGGAATGTACCCCCCTTATACTCACAGGTATTTGGTAACCGAAGATTTGACCGGGGGCAGCATGTGGGGCGTCCGGGACCCGGATCATTGTGCCTATTTCCATAGCCGTTCACATTCTGAAAAATGGTCCGGATCCCCGCAACGCCAGCAGGCTGGGTGCCCCAGTCAGATACCGCTGTAGAGTATTTTGCATAAACCAAATGGACAGAATCATTGAACAAAGCCCTATAAAACCCTCCACTCCTTTGTCATGGTTTCTTGATACCATCATCAAAAGACCATAGCAGAACCTGGCTCCAGGGGTCTGGTTTTAGGTTTTGCTATCTCACTTAGAGTTTGGGTAACCCTTTGGTTTCTATTTGGGATATTTATGGTTCCTAAGCTTCAAAGGAGAGGGGTGAAGTCTCTCCATCTCATCTTACTTAACATGTAAGGCTGACCAGAAAAAACTTCTCTGACAAATAGGAACTTGTGGGATTAAACTCTCCTTTTCTATAAATGTATCTAAATGTATAGGTTGTGTGCTGGGGCCATTTTGAATAGTCTGTAACTGTTAGATATACAAGTTTTGATTTGGGGTTCATTTGATGTATTCATACATTGGGAGGATCCACAGCTCAAAGCCTTGCATGCTTCCTATGTAACTACTCCTCTCTGAATTCCCTATATGATGAGCTATGTTATAAAACATAGCTGTATGTCCATAACTAAGTTTAGGTATTAAATGCAAACTGAACATACTGTCAGAGCTATGCAAATGAGGCGGCATGAGAAACAAAGGGACTTTATCTGGCCCACTTATCGATTTCATGGCATTGGCCTGCAGGCCACCTTGGTGCAGGGCAGGTATGCAATTTAAAACACCATCACAGATATACTTCGGAGGAATTAGACGGAAAAAGAAAGAGAACGCAGAGGAAAATTCCAACGGACACCCCGTCTTGGGAGTCCGATTAGGCCATGGGACTTCGGACACCTAAACTCAGCATTACAACAGGACTGCATTCTGAAACCATTCAAGATTTCCATCCATGCGCATAATGATATTGGTCCAGCACCAAGCTAGCAACTATTCGATTCTATATAGAGAATAGCTGCGTAAAGAGCGTGCCTCTTTGTTAAAGATGATTTTATTGGTTTTCAGACATGTTTTACCTGCCTTGCAGCCATGCCCTCTTTCTCTCTCTCTCTCTCTCTCTCTCTCTCCATGCTTCCTAGCGCATTTGTGTTTCATGTTTACATATTATGTGTTTTGTCAGTATATTTCTAGGCCTAATTATTTGTAGAGTTAGTTCAATAAATAACCATGTATTCCCTCATGATGGTTCATTGGGTTTTTCTCATGGGATTTGGTCACTTATACTGTGTTTCCATCTATGCTACCTCTGCTCTTAATTCTGTTTGGTAAAGTCATGTTAATTATGGTCATGAGATAACGTTAAAGCGTATAAAATCATTGATGCATTAGCTGGGCGAATGCATAAAAGATTTTTATCAGTATACTGCTAATCAGAAATTGTAAAATATGTATGTGTGATGACGATTATTATACGTATTTTCCTTTGACCTAAACTAATTCCTTGACTGAAATAGACGTTTTAAATAACTCATTTGATGGATGTGATCTTGATAGATCTGGTGGAGAATCATATTTGGTGAGTTAAACTCATCCTTATTTTAACATGCAGCTAAAACCACTACACCGCTCTCACTTTGAGAGCCTGTGTTCAGTCCGTGAGTCTCTCTTTGTCTATGTGCTGCTTCCCTCCTTTTATCCGGTCTCTCTTCGCCCTTACTGGAATTAGAAACAGGTGTTGATTGTTTGCACGTGTTCCACTTACTCACCCCTCGTCTCTCGGCTCTCTCTCCTGCCGCTGACCTCGCTTAACCACGCCCCCCTCCCCACAATCTTATTTTATATTATAGATAAAAACAGAAGTGGTATAGCTATGATATATTATTGTACTACATTTGTGTAAATCTGTTGCCCAAAAGTATGTGATTGAGTATTATTATTATTTGACTGTAGTGGTCTCAAATGTGTACTATTCCTGCTTGTCCTGACAGTAGACATAAAGCATAATGTCTTTGTATCCTTTTTCACATCTGAAAACGTCGCTAATCAAGGCAGATATATGCCATGTAAAAAAGCACATTTACCGAATTTTTACAAAATGAACAGTGATTAGTCAATAGGATTATGATTGTTAATCCTTTTTATTTTCCTACAGCATGTCTTATCTCACCGTATCACAGTGGTTCCCAACCCTGGCCCTTGGGGCACCCCTCCCAGAATATTTTAGATTGTCTGCCTATACAAACACCTGATTTGACTCCATCTGTTGGAGTGCATGTGTGAGCCACTAGAGGGCACTCCCCACTGCACCTGAACTTTTCACATTGTACTACATTTCCCATACACCATAGTCACTATGCTTAATTGCTCATAGGTTCCCTGGGCTTTACCACTGACTGAGGTAAAATGGCCACCCCTGAGCCTCACATGCTCCCTGCCTCAGCCAAGATGGCCACTGCAGAGCGTTTCGAGTTGCCTGTGCTCTACAGCTGGCTCCGCCCTGGCTCTCTGTCTATGAATGTTATCTGCCTGGCCTGATTTTGCCTGGTTTTCTGGACACTGTTTATTAAAGCTGCATTTAGATCCTCAACCCTTTGTGTATCAAACTAATACCACACATCATACAGATATTATGTTGTTTTACCGATAGAATAGCTACAAGTAGGTGTGAGGCATCATAAATGGTGTTGAAGGCAATGTGTCTACAGATTTAGGTGCTGATTTATTTACGCCACCTTCACTTATAAGGGGAATTATCACATCATTTACTCTCCCACCTGTTTTTATTTTAAGCTTACACTTATGACATACTGAATGTGTTCTTCACATTGTGCATCTTCAGTGTTCATGTTTGTTTTACTTATCCCTCTTTTGACTATTTGCCTTTTCAATTTGCCTGCCCTGGTTTTGCCTGTCTTTGCTTTAGTCACCAATCTTATACTTCTGTCACACTCGTACTGTGGATGTCTAAGCTTGGTTGACTGTTTATTTTCTTATTTATTTTCTTTATTGCAACCAGGTTGTCAACTTTGACTCATCCTGAGTGGTCCATTACAGGTCGAAGCTGTTGGTTACAGCTCTTGTTGGTTTTCCATAAGGATGCTGTGCTATTTTTAAGGAATTTTAATGTAAGTTTCCTCAAATTAGACCATATCCTTTCCTTTTTGAATGTTCTGTTTAGCTGAAAGCGGAATGTCTTGTTTGTGTTTTCAAATTTCTCTTCATAATTTAAGGGGGCGATGCCACTTTTAAAGGACGTCTGGAGGTTCTGGAATTTCCTTTGGATGGTCACTTGTTCTAAAAAAACTCAACAGGAACATGAACAGTATTTGATCTGGTGAGGACTACATTCAGCAGCTTAGAAACACCTGGTACAGAGGAGTTGTGTGAATCAAAACAACATTTTCTTTAAAGAAATCAAGAGGAGAACATATTTTCTTCACCAGTCAGGCACAGGAGAACCGTATCAAAAGTTAAAAATCGAAATCAGTGTTTATGTCTCTAGTTTTATATAAAGAAAATTTGTGTACTATTTTAGCATTGCTAATATGGTATGGTTCTGAAATTATACTGATAATGATAAGACTTTTAAGCTATCATAGAATATGATGCCGTCAGCGGATGCGTGTCATCACCACGCCACGAGTCTGTAAACGGACGCACTTCGCCGTCGTTTCTTCAAAGCAAAATACATTTACTAAATTTTGTAATCAGCTTACCAAGTTACTTTATTTGGGTGATTTAAATCATAAACTAAACCAAGATGTTCAAAAGGTATGTACAATATCATCAACATCATATAATCAGTCGTCTAAATGGACAACGGCATGCGTTCACCTGTAGCTAGCACCTGTTGTTAGAATCTATGCATTTTCTTACAAAATAGTCATCATTTAGTGACCATAAGAGTATATTTTAGACTAAAGTAGTAAGATACAATCTACCCTAGAACATGTATTGGACAGGATACGTTTGTTAAACGTTTGTATGGTTATTTGTTAGCATTAGCTGGTGTAGGCCTTGAGAACGCTGGTGCACAACGTGGATTTTTTGCTCTAAGTTTCCTTTTATATACAGAGAAACACCATTTATTTACAATTAATGTATCGATGAGAAAGAAGTTTAAAATATGTATCTGTACTTTGAAGATATCAAGTAGTTGTAACACTCCAGCCTGTCCGCTGCGTGTGTTTCTCACGTGTGTTTCCCACGTGTTTTAGACTTGTCACTGTTTTCACCTGTCCCTCTTTATTGTCAATTAGTCCCGGACCTGATTCTGTTTTCCCCGAGTGTTTCCCCATGTATTTAAGCCCTTTGTGTTCCTCAGTTCCTTGTCGGTTATTGTATTGTCAACCTGGTTTTGTCTTTCATTTTCTCCTGTTCCCGTGTTTGTTATCATCAAACCCCTTTAGGACTTGGATTTACGTGTTTGAGGTGCATCTCCATTCCTCCTCCGTGTCACCCCGTGACAGTATTACAGTAATGCTGTACAAAATATACTTTTTTGGCAAAATATAAGAGAATGAGAATATTGTCAAAATTCTGCTGCCGTAACAAAGAAAACATGTTGTAAAATGATGTTGCTTATTGTTCATGAAAGTTACTGAAGAGACCGCAATTGTAAAGTGACATTAACGTTGGGTGATGGGGTTTAGCTCACAGTCAGAGTTTCATCTATTGGCTATGTGAAGGCCACTCTTCTTTCACATCAGTGTCACTTTGTGCATAGTAAAGTCTGGAGCACGAAAAGCGTCTCAGGCAAACTGTTAAAATCATATTCTCTCAGGTGTTTTTGTATGCTGAAGCATTAAGATTCATCTTCACTGAAATTAAGAGACTAAAACAACCTGGTCAACTAGAAATAGGAGGAGCATTTTACACTTACAATGTTACGTATTTCTCAAACTGTTGAAATATAAGGGAAGAGTCACCCACCAGGCTGATGTCCTCATGTCCTTCTTTTTCTTTTGTTTCTAAAGTCTGTACATCATCTGGGTACTTCTGACATTAACTAGGGGTGAGTAATAAACAAACAAACACACACTGTATAATTAATGCCAAAAGTACAATGCCAAACTATGTTTGCACTTATTTGCAGGTTTTCCAGTTCCCCCCAAAAAAAACATTTTAGAAGTTGATGGTTTTGTTGGAGAATCTACCATCTTGCATTTTTCTTTCAATGGCAACATATCTGGAAGGGATTGCTGTACACTGGAGATGTAATGACAAGTTAGTGTATGACATCGATACCAATGGGACGGTAAAAGTTGGCTCAGAGTACCAGGGAAGAGTTACAAGTTTCCCTTCGGAGTATAAGAATGGAAATTACTCCATCCTAATTGAAAATCTTCAAAGCACAGATGAATGTGTATATCAGGGTTATATCACTGGCTCACAAGATTCTGCAACCATAAAGCTTTCGGTTAAGGGTGAGTAAAAGAAACGACAAGTCTTTGAAGAAAACCGTTGTTTAAATGTTTGCTTTATATTGTTTAGAATTGTAGTGTTGCTAATGTTTGATAAAGCCAAACTGATGTTAAGTCATGTTTAATCTAATTTCATTTGTTGTTTTAACAGAGAGACCCAAAGGAAAAGAACAAACTGAACCAAACTTTAGCTCTTCTGGAAATGACCTTTCTGCTGCTCTGTTTGTAGCGGGGATAATTCTTGCCTTTGGTATTTAATATATATAACAAAAATATAGCAAATGATGTCCTGAATATACAGGAAGATAACTGATAACTTACCAAATGATGTTTATATTGTTCTGAATATTTCTTTGTAAATGTTTTATTTAAGAACAAAACTATTATTGGGTTTGGGAATGAGCGCAGTATCCCTGTAAAGAATCTGATTGTTTCAGTAAAATCCTATAAATGTCCTCTTCATCCAGATCACTGTCATATTTGTCCCAAATTTGTAAGTAGATCTTAATTCTGCAGCTCGACACAACAAATGAAGACATTTATAACATATGGACTTATTAAAATGTATACATGCACTATACGTGTCACGATCACCAGTCGGGGTGCCCGGCAGATCCACAAAAAGAGCATCTCCCCATCACCCGGACTGCCATTACGCACTACACTTCCCATAATCCATTGCTGGACTCTAGTTGATCACTATCACCTGTGTACCTGTTCCACTCTGTGGATTTAAACCCTGTTATCACATTTAATCAGTGTGAAGTCTTGCATGTGTTACCTCTGCATTTCTGAGAAGTCTTGTCAGGTTGTATTAAAAGTTTTGATTATTGGATTGAATTTTGTTGTGTGAACCTCTGCTGGCTGCCTTTACCTTTTCTTGTTATCTCGTTCATGATTGTTTGCTGTCTGCCCTGAGTATTGACTGCACCGTTTTGGATATTAAAGCTGCACTTAGATCTTCAACCCTTGAGTCTCTGAGCAGTTTGTACTGTAATTAACATGTACAAAACATCTGCCAAGTGCCACAATTAATATAAAATATATTAAAATAAAAACAACTGAAGACCACCATTTTTTTTTACAAATATATAATCATAACATTTAATAAACAGAACTGAACTTGTTTGCTCGTGATGACGTTTAAATGTCATTTGTTTTCTCTGTGTCACATGTATGAGTGTGTTTACTTGGTGCTCGAGTAAAGTGTGGAAAAGTGTGATGATATGATGATTTTACTGTTCAGATGTGATCGCTGTAAGGACGGACAAAACTCCCTCATTTCAGTGTGTGACACGGCATACTGCAGTAATGATGCTACAAATTCATCTTTGTCATCAAGGGAATAAATTACATTATTAAAATATACTACAATAGAATAGTTATTATAATTTCTAATAACATTTTGCATTATTTTAAAATGTTTGCCAACATCAAGGGACTATGTTCCAAAATATAAAAAAATTCATGTATTGTACTTGGATAACTCAAATTTTCATAGAATAATTCTTAATAATTCTTGAATAAGTTTGAATAATTCTTAATATTTTCTAAATTAAACTGATTAATTACTTAATTAATATTAATTTAACAAATTGCTTGAAATAAAACTGTTCAAGGGCAGAATATCAGAGACATATTGATTATCTCCTTCAGCTGGAAGAGGATTTGGTGGGACTTCACCTGGAACGTTGGGTGATGATGGGGCTGTATGTGTGTATGAGGACGTAGACCGGGATGGAACCATGAAGTAAAGAGGGGTGGTAATTTTAGCGGTGCCAACTAGTGGTTCTCTTTGTTTTTTTTTATTTTAAAAATCATTTTATTATTTGAAATTGCATCACACAGCATATAAGCATCAGAATGAGCTTTATTGCCAAGTATGATTACACACTAGGATAATGTATAAATATGAACACTATATATATAATGTATCATACAGAAAGACACAAGTCTTTGTATTGCCCATGTTAGACCAGCAGATGTCCTCTGTGTGCCAAGTTTCAGCTTTATCAACAGCCATTTCACCACAGAACCAGGACCAGTAACACATAGCATTCCCTTTGATACTAATGTGGCTTATTTTAAATAATTATGTAAATGAAAGCATAGGGAACAAAATGTTAATAAATTACAATTGAACAATTGAATAATTTTCTCTCACTAGAAGACATTTACATATTCAATTGTCCACCTATAGGAGTATGATAAGGTAAGTAGGTAAAGGCCATTGAATATGATGTATCCAATTCCTTGACCCCTGGCGCACTGGCTCCATTAGCTCCATCCACTTTACATTCTACAATACACATTCTTCAAGATCAAATGACTCTGCTGATCACCTTCAGTATTTGTTCTGGTTTTGATGGACTTCTGGGTCTCCATACACCAGACCCCCTTCCCTAAAGCTCCGCCTTGGTCCTCAATTGTTGTCCTCAATAAGTGATATGTCATACAGGAGCATTAATACAGAAGGTGCTAATACAAAGTTACTAGTTTCAACTACGTTGTTTCAACCTAGTTTCAAAATATAGGAAGCTTGTGTTTTTTTTGCTTCAGAGCGTTGTAGAGTCCATCTTTCATGCTGCATGGTGGGAAGCAGATTTGTTCATACACAGAACAGAACAGAACAATATATAAGTGTTCAAATAAGTCAACAGCATGAGGGTTCTCCAGATTCAACTCTGTAAGTTTATTAAATCTTCTTAATATTTTATAGTTTTTGCATATGGCAGATGCTTTACTCAACCCATGTGTAATGAATGTGTTTCCTTCTTGTTTTTTCCTTCTAAATATATTAATGTGGTGTCAAGCCGTAGAGGCTTTAGATCAACTGACTGATTTGGGACAGAATGTGACTATAAACTGTGATCTGGATGATGAGGACGTTTATTGGGTTTTACAGTAGCAATCAGATTCTCCTACAGTGATACTGCGCTCATTCTCAAACCCAACAACAGCTTTTTACTACATTGAAACATTGAAAAACAAATATTCAGTTCAATCTAAACATCGTCTGGTCATATATAAAGTCACTGTACATGAGTTAGGAGTTTATTACTGTATGAACAAAGATACACCTCCAAAACTCAGTCACAGCACAAGACTGAACAACATTGGTAAGTACAGTCATATTTATATTCAACACTTTTGAAAAATGTATTAAGACTTGAAAAATTACAGATCAATGGTTGTTCTGGACAGAATGACTGACAGCAATAGTTTTATTTACAGCTTATACTGTATATACATTTTTGTCATGGAGTCAACTTACCTCATGTATCATTTCTCAGAACATCAGAATCAGACAGAAGTGAACTGTATTCATCAGAATGAGACACAATGGCACATTATCATCATTATATCTGCTCTGATGAATGCTGTTCTGATCATTGTGACTATTGGTGAGTTATTGTTCTTGGACCTAGATCAAATTAAATCAACAGTAATTCGCTCTTTACCTCTAAGACTCATACAGTATATAAAAATGTATCTAATACTCTTTCCTCCAGTAGTTACCTGTAACTCTGGAAAAGACATGAAACTTAAGGATTCAGATCCCCTGCAGACTAAATATATACATCTAGAACAATCTGAAGAATGGAGCCAAGCACATGTACGTTGTTCCTAACATTAGTATTATACATAAGCATATACATACTGTACAAGTAATGTATGTAATGAGTAATGAAGATTCAACATCTTAATGTTTCTCAGTACACTGCGGTGAGATTTTCCTCATGTGAAGAGTCTGGACACACTCAAGTCAACTGAACAACTGCCCTTTTCATCTCTTAATATTGTATTTTAGTTATTCATTGTTGGTTATAAAAACCATGTGTCACTAATAAACCACTGATAAAGAAAATATTTTTATAATACAATTTAAAATGAAGTTTATTTGTGTGCCCTGCATTGACCATTTTTGGGTCTTTCTATCTCTGGATCTAAAAATCTGATTTATAGATTTAACTATGTATTTACCCACATAGTTAAATACAATCACTTGAAACATATAAATAAGTAGTTAACGCACAAACACATTTGCATTTGGTTGGAGGAAGAAGAATGTTTCTTTAGAAATTGGAAATTTATTTTGCTTTCTGTTTGTGCATTATGGTGTCATATGAAATATCTTCATTGACAAACCTTTTTTTATTTACTCTACTACATCTTCTATTTAAAAAAAAAAACATCAACAATATCAAGAGAGAAGGTTTTTGCTATTGTCTAATACTGAATGTGGACAAACAATAAATATCCTCTCATTAACTATAGAACTCAGGTTTAAACCCCGGCAGCAAAACTGTTTCCATTTGAGGTTTAGAAAACTGAGAGATGAGATACATTCATGATTAAAGGTTTGAGAAAAACACTGAGCTCAGTTCATGGTTAAACCGCCGGTCTAGTCAAAGGTTAAAGAGTGAACAAACAATTGGAACACGTTTGGTTGAACATTCTAGTTTAACCACATTTGTTTTATTTCTTTAACAACAAAAATGCAAGCATGATCATCTGGTGTTACAATCGAAAGTAGAGAAAAAAACAACAAAATATTAGATACTTAAATCAATGTTTATTTTGACAAAATGGCTCAGAAATACTTAAATCATTGGATTCATATTTTCTAAAATAATTTGGTTTGAATTTAATCTGTTTAATGTCTGGTGAGAAGCAACAGTTTAGCAGAAGTTAGCTGTTTAATGAGATGAAATTGTGATATAAAAACTCTAAATGAATTTGTAAGGTTACAATCCGTTACAGGTTTCTAATACTAGACTGAAAAAATTTAAATCAACCGTATTTCTAAATTTATGATTTTGACAACTTTAGAGTAAGATGTTGGTCTGGGAGGGCTGTATTTTTTACACAGCTTTGAAAACCACTGTCACAAACTGAAAGAGCAAGAAGAGAAACTTTATAACATTGCAGTTTTCCTTCAAGCTAGATGAACTTTTCACATCAAATGCAAATAACAGATGATTGCTGGCTCAGCAAGAATTCTTTTCCTGTATTGAATTGTTGTAATGATATTAGTTTTACCTCTGATTGATCTTCAGACTGTTCTGTAACTTGTGTCAGATCAGTTTTAGACATTTGTTCTGAGCTATTTCCAAACCTGGTCCGACATCCATACAATCCACATCCAACAATCGTACAAACACTTAATAATCCTGAAAGATACAGGGAATTTAGATCAGAGTCAAATCCATGCAGTAACATGAGCTACTTTATGAAATATAGTTCAAATAAAGGTACGGAAAAATTTAATTTGGAAATTGCTGCTGTCACAGTTCAGGCTTTCCACCATTTTAATCCCATTTTCAGTTAATGAACAACATAAACATACTAAATATTGGTAAATTAATAATGATACATTAACTTTAAACAACATATAAGAAAGAAAACGTTGTCATGCTCTGAATGTCTACTAATACAAGTAAGGAATTAGTCTTCTTTTTAAAAATACATTGTTTCAATTATCTTTTACATTAAATAACTAAAATATAATTTGACTTAAGAGCGATCTCACCTGTAATGATCAGAACAGTATTCAGAAGACCAGATATGAGACTGAAAGGGTTTTTCACAGAGTTTGGGTTTTGTATTCCATCTGTGTGTGCATTTGTGCTGCACTCTGTTAATTCAGATAGTTGAGTTGGTTCTGTACACAAAGTTTGTGAAGTTTGTTAGCAGACAGTAATGACTGTCATTTTAACATAATCTGAACATAGTAACTGACTTGAAGAAATGAGATAAATGTTGCTTCCATATTCATTTCTCCGTCGAGTAAATTACCTTAAAGGATCTAAGACATGTTAATAAGTAGTAAGTAACTGAGGAAAAAAGTAAATTTATTTTTATTACACTATACAAGAAATTCATTTTAAAATCTGTATGATCAAATGTACTTACCAATGATGTTCAGTTTTGTGCTGTGACTGAGTTTTGGAGGTGTATCTTTGTTCATACAGTAATAAACTCCTAACTCATCTACAGTGATGTTATATATGACCAGACGATGTTTAGATTGAACTGAATATTTGTTTTTCAGTGTTTTATTAAAGTAATGGGCTGACTTTGAGAATGAGTGCAGTATCACTGTAGGAGAATCTGATTGTTTCAGTAAAATCCAATAAACTTCATTTGCATCAAGATCACAGTTTATAATCACATTCTGTCCCAAATCAGTCAGTTGATCTAAAGCCTCTGCAGCTTGACACCACATTAATATATCTATAAATGACAAATAAAAAACTATTATAAGATGACCGCCTTAAAAGCACAGTATAACCAAAAGTTCACAAAATATCTGTAAAAAATACTTATGAAATGAAATATCTCACAAAACGGAAGCTGAACAATCCTCATGTTATTGCTGTGATCTGTTTCACATCACAAAGTGTTTAAGAAAACTGCTGCACACCTCTGACAGGAAAGAGCTGTTCCTTTAGAGCAGCATGTTTGATAATATTCAGGAAAAAACTATGACGTCAATAAGACCGGCATGTTAATAACGGTTCAAATAAAACATGATGGGAAACAGCTGCCTCTCATTTTTAAAATGTAAAATGGAGACTTATTACAGTGCATTCATGCTTCAAATTTCATGTTTCTCCAGGGAATGAAACAAGAATAAACTGCTAACAAACTGTGAGGCGCTGGAACATTATTAAATGAATTCATTGCATCAGGTGATTATGATATTTCAACACACACAGAACAGAAATGCTGTCAGGGTTTGAGGTTTGCTCCATGTACATACATTCATTGCATATATTAACAATAACCTAGTTTAAGAATTAATAAGTATCTACACAACAAATTTGAAAACGAAATATATATTATATTCCTATAGGAAAATAAAAACTGAGCCTTTTTATACAACTAATACATATATCACATGACACTAACAAAATATGTTTTTATCTATGCAATGGTCTAACTTACGAGGTATTTGTCTGGTGCTTTAAACAGTGTAAATCACCACCAATTTTAAAAACTGTTGTTTCTTTCATTTTTATTTGTTTGATCGAAATCAAAGTGTTTACACATTTACACAATCATGATCAAGTACATAATGCTATTAAAGGGATGACTTACTCAAAAATAAGAAATCAGTTATTATCGTTAATTCAACATCATTTTGCTTTAAACCTGTATATGAGTCATTCTTCAGAGGAACACAAAATCATTTATTTCGAGAAATGTCTCAGTGGTTTTGAGGATCAATGCTGTTCAGTTACCGCCATTCTTTTTTTTCTGTATAACATAAAGGTAAACTTCACAGCAAATTCAGGTAAGAGAAAAATATATATATGTTTAGAAACAAATAAGGGTAAAGACAGCGGTTCAGTTGACTTGACCAACTTGTTCAAACTCTTCAGAATGATGAAAAGCTCACTGCAGTGTACTGAAAGAATAAAAGATAATCCAGTATTACCATTTATGAGTCCACATTAGTTCTGAACAAAAGTGATATAGAGAGATTATTAAAGAAACAATAGTGTGTTTCGCACACAGTAATTTACCAATGTATAGCTCATTGTGTCTTCAAGTTGTGTTTGTTGTAATCTTGCATCTTTAGGCGTTTGATTTTTTGCACAGTGATAACATCCACTAGCTAGAGAAGAGTATCATGTTATTTTCTAAAGATTAAGACAGATTACTTGATGTTAAATATTTTATGAACTATTTAACAACTCACCCATGACCACAGTGATCAGAACACCGAGTAACACAGCAGATATGACAATAATAATCATCCAATGTGTCTGATCATGTTCAATGAACTTCAACACTGTATGATTCTGATGAACATAATTCACTTCTATCTGACTGTCAGATGATTCGTCTCTAAATAAATGAAATTAATTATGTCAAAATAATGACGGTTATTGTGAATATATTCATATTATGTTAAACAGGAGCTTACTTATCTGTAGTCTGATGCCACTGCTGAATTTTGGAGGTGTATCTGTCTTCATACAGTAATAAACTCCTAATTCATTAACAGTGATGTTATTTATAAACAGATGAGTTTTATTTTGAACTGAATATTTCTGTCTGAATGTTGTGTTGAAGAATAAAGATGTTGTTGAAAATGTGCGTAATATCATCACAGGAGGATCTGGTACTTTCAGCAATAACCAATAAATGTCTCCTTCATCAAGATCACAGTTTATAGTCACATTTTGTCCCAAATCAGTCAGTTGATCTAAAGTCTCTGCAGCTTGAAACCATATGAAGAGATCTATGACATAAAAACAAAAATAACAATAAAGCAAGTATTACAATTATTTTCCAAGAAGTCGTTTATACTTACAGATAAGAAGCTGGGTGATCTTCATGTTTCTCCATTGAGTAAAATGCTTAAACATCATAGATTCTTCTTTATTTCACAATCACAGTGAGATAAAACTGTGTTTCAAACCAAGGAAGTTACTTTACACCCAAACATGAGAGGAAGTCCAGCTACAGGTAAACTGACAGACCACATTGAACACTATACAGCACATGATCATGTTTTGTGTTTTTTTCACAGATCTAGGCTACAGTCCAACAACTATAGACACGTGTTCACAAAAGCTCAGGTTTAGTTTGATATAAATCCTGCAAACTCATGACACAAATTAAAATCCTTCAACATTACTTTTTATAAAAGGACACATCGTCAAATCGATAAGTTGTGGAGCACAAAATACACGTGGAAAGCATAGAACCTTTTAAAATAACTATGTTGAACTAGTAATAAAATACTTAAAATGAATATTGAGTATATATAAGCTACATTGGCTCCCTATAGTCGCTCGCATCAAATTCAAGACTCTGCTCCTGGCCTACAAGACCACCACTGGTTTGGCACCACCTTATCTTCACTCACTAATGCAGACATATGTACCCGCCAGATCCCTACGCTCTGCAAACGAACGGCGTCTTGTGGTGCCATCCCATAAAGGTAGAAAATCTCTCTCGCGCACCTTCTCCGGATCTGTTCCACCTATGTGGAATGATCTGCCTGCTGCAACAAGATCTGCAGATTCTGTAGCCATCTTTAAGAAACGCCTGAAAACCCATCTCTTCCGCCAACATCTTACTGTTCTGTTCTGACTCAAGTTTCTTCTCTACTCTTTTCTTCTCTACTCGTTTCTTCTCTACTCTAAAAAAAAAAAAAAAAAAAAAAAATGTATGAATGAATGTTTCTGTATACTGTGTTAGGCTATATGAAACCTCTTCTTTTTGATTGCACTTATGCTCTTGTTGTACTTATGCTGTCCTAATTGCTTCCATTACCTACCCCACTTGTAAGTCGCTTTGGATAAAAGCGTCTGCTAAATGACTAAATGTAAATGTAAATGTAATATATTGTATATTGCTATTGAGTATATTGACATACCATTACAGTAGTTTGGACATAAAATCTACATCCTATTACATGCATTCATTTTGACAAACATTTGCTGAAAGTGGTCAACACATCCGGACTTCCTCTTTCTCGGTTGCTGTCATGGCAGACAAAAAGAGACTCAAGTGCAGGGTAAATCAGGGCTTTAATGAGGGAAACAATTCCACCACAGTCCAATAAATAAAGCACCACAGACGACCCCCTGCGGGCCACGGGGAAGAATCTGTAGAGAACTGGGTCCGGGGAGTAAGCTCGACCCGGAGCTCGCTAGGCGAGAGAATCTGTAGTACCTGGTAGAAGATATAATCCACGACCAATGGTGGAGCCTGGTGAAGCAGGAGATCGCAGTCCGGGATGCCAACGGGATCTGTTTTGGGTGCAGCAGGGAGGGTTACAAGGCAGGGCAGCGAGAAAACAGAGAACTGTGATAGTGTCTCAAAGCTAAGGCTAGGACGGGGATAAGGCTATGGCTATGGCTATGGCTAAGGCTATGGCTAAGGCTATGGCTATGGCTAAGGCTAAGGCTAAGGCTAAGGCTAAGGCTATGGCTAAGGGTATGGCTTAGGCTATGGCTTAGGCTATGGCTTAGGCTATGGCTTAGGCTATGGCTTAGGCTATGGCTCAGGCTATGGCTTAGGCTATGGCTATGGCTCAGGCTATGGCTTAGGCTATGGCTTAGGCTATGGCTTAGGCTATGGCTTAGGCTATGGCTTAGGCTATGGCTATGGCTAAGCCAAGGCCAAGGGAGTCTAAGCTGGCAAAACACGCAACGGTCAGACAAGGAACGAGGGAAAACATAGGGGTTATAAAGATAAACCTAAGTAGAGGTGATAGATGGCAGGTGAGGGGTAATTACGGGCATGACCTGCAGGTGTGCGGGATGATAACAAACAAGTCACCGGAGAGGGGAAAAGCCCTGACGGGGAAAACACGAGGGCCGGGTGAATGACGTAGATACCGAGCGCGTGCTAGCCGCTAAACAACGGATCGCACCTGCTCGACAAAACAAACATAACACCTCCCACGCCAGACAACACCAAAGACAAAAACGGGATCATGACAGGTTGCTATCAATTCAAGCCACTCTAGTCTAAAATAGTGACGGATAAACATTGTCTTTATTTCTCTAAGAAACCTTATCTGTATTTAAATTACCATGTATGGCCTAGGGTGTCAACAGAGGCAATCTGGTCCATGTTGAACAAGTTTGTGTGGCGCCATCTATTGGACAAAGAGATAAACTGAGTGTTTAAAGTGTATTGTTTTAGGGGGTAGGTTGTGCCCTATTGGGCGTGTTTAATGTGGTGGTGAATAGCAACGAAAAGTACTAATACACATCGTAAAATAACATTGAGCAGCCGCCTGAGGTTCAGGATCAGCCTCGCCAACCTCGCTTTCGTTTCCCAAGCGACACCTGAACACAAATAACCCAATAATTTAGTGAAAGCAGGCCAATTGGTCCCCAGGATCAGCAGGTGTCAGAGGTGCAACCTCTACACTATGCTTTTGTCCCCTGAATTGGATATCAGCGGTCACTTTGTCATGTTCCTGTCCACACACCATACCCGAACCTTGCGTCTATTATCCTTCACCTCCGGCCGAACCAGTCTTTGGTGGATAGAGGTTTGGTTACTGCCTGAATGCACAAAAGCCGGCTTTGTACCCCTGGCTTATGAATCCAATCCAATCACAGGTATTTGGTACCCGCAGGTTTGACCTGGGGCATCCACTACTGTTTCCACTGGAAGATTACGTCTCGCTGTAGCGCTTACTAGTGACTCGCCAGGCTAGTCAGTGTCGCTCCGCTTGAGGTCCTGATACAGCTCAGCGCTGTGGCGTGTAGAGATAGGTCACCAGTCTGTCTCTCAACACAACGTCAAAGACCGACTGAAGTGCAACACCTCTGTTACGTCTGTCACCTCTGGACCCTGATGGAGGGAACAAGGCGTTGTGTTTTCATGCCACAAGCGCTTCGCAGGTCCACTGCAGCGACCGGGAGATACCTCTCAGGTTTCTCAGCCCAAACGGGGATTAAATGACCGCCGCCATCTTCCTTTATACCCGTATGTACAGCGCGGACACAGGTGTGCGTGTGCCATTCGCCAAGCCTATTAATGTTTAAATTGATGATAGGTTCTCAAGATCATACCCAGCCTGTCTCTCAACACAACGTCTTGTTCCCTCCATCAGGGAACATAGGTAAGAGACGTAACCGAGACGTTACTAATTTCAACCTAGTTTCAAAATATAGGAAGCTTTTGGTTTTTTGCTTCAGAGCGTTGTAGAGTCTATCTTTAATGCTGCATGGTGGAAAAAGGATTTATTTTGTCCATACACCAAACAGAACAACACAATATATGTCGTATTCACCCTTCAGTGATATTACGCTCATTCTCAAACCCAACAAGAGCTTTTTACTTCAATGAAACACTCAAAAACAAATAGTCAGTACAATCTAAACATCGTCTGGTCATATATAACGTCATTGTAGATGAGTTAGGAGTTTATGACTGTATGAACACAGATACACCTCCAAAACTCAGTCACAGCACAAGACTGAACATCATTGGTAAGATCAATAAAACTTACATTCAGCACGTTTTAAAAATGTATTTAGACTTAAAAAATTACAGATCAATGGTTGTTCTGGACAGAATGATTGACAGCAATAGTTTATTTACACTGTACATACATTTTTGTAATGGAGTCAACTTAACTCATGAATCTTTTCTCAGAGTATCAGAATCAGACAGCAGTGAACTGTATTCATCAGAATGAGACAGCCATCCATCCATCTATCCATCCATCCATCCATTTTCTTCTGCCTATCCGGGGCCAGGTCTAAGCAGGGATGCCCAGACTTCCCTCTCCCTAGACACTTCCTCCTGCTCTTCCGGGGTGACACCGAGAAGTTCCCAGGCCAGCCGGGAGACACAGTCCCTCAAGCATGTCCTAGGTCTTCCCCGGGGTCTCCTCCCGGTGGGACATGCCCGGAACACCTTCCCGGGAAGGCGTCCAGGGGGCATCCGGAAAGGATGCCCGAGCAACCTCAGCTGGCCCCTCTCGATGTGGAGGAGCAGCGGATCTACTCTGAGCTCCTCCCGAGTGACCGAGCTTCTCACCCTTTCTCTAAGGGATCGCCCAGCCACCCTGCGGAGAAAGCTCATTTCGGCCGCCTATATCCGGGATCTTGTCCTTTCGGTCATGACCCACAGCTCATGACCATGGGTGAGTAGGAACGTAGATTGACCAGTAAATCGAGAGCTTCGCCTTGCGGCTCAGCTCCTTCTTCACCACGACAGACCGGTACAGCGACCGCATTACTGCAGAAGCTGAACCGATCTGTTTGTCAATCTCCCATCCTTCCCTCACTCGTGAACAAGACCCCCAGATACTTGAACTCCTCCACTTGAGGCAGGAACTCTCCACCTACCTGAAGTGGGCAAGCCACCCTTTTCCGACTGAGAACCATGGCCTCAGATTTGGAGGTGCTGATTCTCATCCCAGCCGCTTCACACTCGGCTGGAAACCGTCCCAGTGCATGCTGAGAGTCCTGGTCTGATGGAGCCAGCATGACGACATCATCCGCAAAGAGCAGAGATGAAATCATGTGGTCCCCAAACCCGATAACCTCCGGCCCCTGGCTGCGCCTAGAAATTCTGTCCATAAAAATTATGAACAGAACCGGCTACAAAGGGCAGCCCTGCCGGAGTCCAACATGCACCGGAAACAAGTCTGACTTACTGCCGGCAATGCAAACCAAGCTCCTGCTCCGGTCGTACAGGAACCGGATAGCCCTTAGCAAAGGGTCCCGAATCCCATACTCCCGTAGCACCCTCCGCAAGATGCCACGAGGGACACAGTCGAACGCCTTCTCCAAATCCACAAAACACATGTGGATTGGTTGGGCAAACTCCCATGAACCCTCCAGCACCCTGGTATAGAGCTGATCCAGCGTTCCACGACCGGGACGAAAACCACATTGTTCCTCCTGAATCTGAGGTTCTACCATCGGCCGGATTCTCCTCTCCAGTACCCTGGCATAGACTTTCCCGGGGAGGCTGAGAAGTGTGATCCCCGATAGTTGGAGCACACCCTCTGGTCCCCCTTCTTAAAAAGAGGGACCACCACCCCGGTCTGCCAGTCCAAGGGCACTGTCCCCGACTGCCACGCGGTGCTGCAGAGGCGTGTCAGCCAAGACAGCACCACAACATCCAGAGACTTGAGGTACTCAGGGCGGATCTCATCCACCCCCGGTGCCCTGCCACCGAGGAGTTTAGAATGAGACACAATGGCACATTATCATCATTTTATCTGCTCTGATGAATGCTGTTCTGATCATTGTGACTATTGGTGAGTTATTGTTCTTGGACCTAGATCAAATTAAATCAACAGTAATTCGCTCTTTGGCTCTAAGACTCATACAGTATATAAAAATGTATCTAATACTCTTTCCTCCAGTAGGTACCTGTTACTTTGGAAAAGACATGAAACTTAAGGATTCAGATCCACTTCAGACTAAATATAAACATCTAGAACAATCTGAAGAATGGAGCCAAGCACATGTACGTTGTTCCTAACATTAGTATTATTCATATGCATATACACACTGTACAAGTAATGTATGTAATGAGTAATGAAGATTCAACATCCTAATGTTTCTCAGTACACTGCGGTGAGTTTTCCTCATGTGAAGAGTCTGGACACACTCAAGTCAACTGACCTACTGCCCTCTTTTCATCTCTTAATACAGTGTTTTAGTTATTCAGTGTTGCTTATAAAACCATGTGTCACAAATAAACCACTGATAAAGAAAACATCTAAAAATCTGATTTATAGATTTAACTATGTATTTACCCATATAGTTAAATACAATCACTTGAAACATATAAATAATTAGTTAACACACAAACATTTGTATTTGGTTGGAGGAAGAAGAATGTTTCTTTAGAAAGATGTTTGAAGAGGAAATTTATTTTGCTTTCTGCTTGTATGTTACGGTGTCATATGAAATATTTTCACGGAAAAAACTTTTTTTATTTACTCTTCTACATCTTCTATTTCCAAAAATAAACATCAACAATATCAGGAGAGAAGGTCTTCACTAGTGTCTAATACTGAATGTGGACAAACAATGAATATAACTATAGAACTTTGGTTTAAACCCCGGCAGTAAAACTGTTTCCATTTGAGGTTTAGAAAACTGAGAGATGAGATACATTCATGATTAAAGGTTTGAGAAAAACACTGAGCTCAGTTCATGGTTAAACCGCCGGTCTAGTCAAAGGTTAAAGAGTGAACAAACAATTGGAACACGTTTGGTTGAACATTCTAGTTTAACCACATTTGTTTTATTTCTTTAACAACAAAAATACAAGTATGATCATCTGGTGTTACTATTGAAAGTAGAAAAAACTGTATATATATATTGGATACTTAAAACAATGTTTATTGTGTTTGTCACAATCTCCCTTTCCATAAAGGAGTGGACATGTTTTGTTTTATAACATTTGCAAAAAAAATCAGAAACCTACCAGAGGTTTTAAAAACCTTCTTCTGTGAAAAGGATATTTTAAAAAAATATAGAAAAAAGCTTTACTTTCTTCAACAGTGGGTAAATTAATCTGAAGACTCTTGTTGCAAAACAAAATGGCTCAGAAATACTTAAGTCATTGAAAATTTATTTTCCAAAATAATTTGGTTTGAATTTAATCTGTTTAATAATGAGATGAAATTGTGATATAAAAACTGCTAAATGAATTTGTAAGGTTACAATCCATTATGTGTTTCTAATACAGTACTGAAAAAAAAATTAATCAACCGTATACCTGAGTTTATGATTTTGGCAACTTTAGAGCAAGACATATGTTGGTCTGGGAGGGCTGTATTTTTTACACAGTTTTGAAAACCACTGTCACAAACTGAAAGAGCAAGAAGAGAAACTTTATTAATATTGCAGTTTTCCTTCAAGCTAGATGAACTTTTCACATCAAATCCAACTAACAGATTATTGCTGGTTCAGCAAGAATTCTTTTCCTGTATTGAATTGTTGTAATGATATTAAACGTTATATACACATCCATTTGCAAAAGCACAAACACTGAATAATCCTGAATGATACAGTGAATTTAGATCAGAGTCAGATCCATGCAGTATCATGAGCTGCTTTATCAAATATAGTTCAAATTAAGGTAGGAAAAAAATTATATAGGAAATTGGTGCTGTCACAGTTCAGCCTTTTCACCATTTTAATCCCATTTTCAGTTAATAAACAACATACATACAAATAATTGGTACATAAACAATGATACATTAACGTTTAACAACATGTAAGAAAGAAAACTGTGTCACGCTCAGAATGTCAACTAATACAAGTTAGGAATTAGTCTTCTTTTAAAAATGCATTGTTTAAATGAGCTCTTTACATTAAATAATTAAAATATAATTTGACTATAGAGCGATCTCACCTGTAATGATCAGAACAGTATTCAGAGGACCAGATATGAGACTGAAAGGGTTTTTCACAGAGTTTGGGTTTTGTCTTCCATCTGTGTGTGCATTTGTGCTGCACTCTGTTAATTCAGATAGTTGAGTTGGTTCTGTAGAAAGTTTTATGCCGTTTGTTAGCAGACCGTAATGGCTCTGATTTTAACATAATAAAACTGATTTGAAGAACTGAGATAAATGTTGCTTCTATATTCATTTATTATTATTCACCTGAGAATCAAACAACAATAAACTGCTAACAGACTGTGAGGCGCTGGAACATTATTAAATGAATTCATTGCATCAAGTGATTATGATATTTCAACACACACAGAACAGAAATGCTGTCAGGGTTTGAGGTTTGCTCCATGTACATACATTCATTGCGTATATTAACTATAACCCAGTTTAAGAATTAATGAGGATCTGCACGACAAATTTGAAATCGAAATGGGAAAATCAAAACTAATCCTTTTTATAAATCTAATAAATATATCACATGACACTAACAAAATATGTTTTTACGTATGGAATGGTCTGACTTACGAGTTATTTGTCTGATGCTTAAAACAGTGTACATTTTCTTTCATTCTTATTTGTTCGACATAAATCAAAGTGTTTACACATTTACACAATCATGATCAAGTACATTATGCTATTAAAGGGATAATTTACTCAAAAATAAGAAATAAGTTATTATCGTTAATTCATATCGCATAAAACTTGTATATGACTCATTCTTCATTGGAACGGAAAATTATTTATTTCCAGAAATGTCTATGTGGTTTTGAGGACCAATGCTGTTCAGTTACCTTCATTCTTTTTGTTTTTACTTTTTTTTGTTTTTGCCAAACATTCACATCTCAATTTTCAAACCCTTGAAAAATAATTATGTATATAAGTAAAATGAAATGAAATGATATACATAAAACAAAAATAAGAACAGAATATAATACAGTTCAATACATTGCCTCACAGTTAATTTGACCATTCTTTAAAATATTTGATTTTGTGTTCTACTGTGGAAAGAAAGTCATACAGGTTTGAAAAGACAGGAGGCTGATCAGATAATGAAATCATTTGTATTCTTGGGTAGTCTATGCCTTTAAACACAGGTAAGAGTGAAATTAATTAAAATTGTATATATACTTTGTACTGTATAACATAAAGGTAAATTTCACAGCAAATCCAATTATGTTTAGAAAAAAATAAAGGGGAAAGACAGCGGTTCAGTTGACTTGACCAACTTGTCCAAACTCTTCAGAATGATGAAAAGCTCACTGCAGTGTACTGAAAGAATAAAAGATAAACCAGTATTACCATTTATGAGTCCATATTACATCTGAACATCTCAAAAGTGATATATAGTGATTATAGTGTGTTTCCCATACAGTAATTTACCAATCTATAGTTCATTGTGTCTTCAAGTTGTGTTTGTTGTAATCTTGCATCTTTAGGCGTTTGATTTTTTGCACAGTGATAACATCCACTAGCTAGAGAAGAGTATCATGTTATTTTCTAAAGATTAAGACAGATTACTTGATATTAAATATTTTATGAACTATTTAACAACTCACCCATGACCACAATGATCAGAACACCAAGTGACAGAGCAGATATGACAATAATAATCATCCAATTTGTCTGATCATGTTCAATGAACTTCAACACTGTATGATTCTGATGAACATAATTCACTTCTATCTGACTGTCAGATGATTCCTCTGTAAATAAATGAAATTAATAATGTCAAAATACTGACTGTTATTGTGAAAATATTTATATCATGTTAAATAGGAGCTTACGATTTATCTGTAGTCTGATCCCACTGCTAAATTTTGGAGGTGTATCTGTCTTCATACAGTAATAAACTCCTAATTCATTAACAGTGATGTTATTTATAAACAGATGAGTTTTATTTTGTACTGAATATTTCTGTCTGAATGTTGTGTTGAAGAATAAAGATGTTGTTGAAAATGTGCGTAATATCATCACAGGAGGATCTGGTACTTTCAGCAATAACCAATAAATGTCTCCTTCATCCAGATCACAGTTTATAGTCACATTTTGTCCCAAATCATTTTGTTGATCTAAAGTCTCTGCAGCTTGACACCAAATGAAGAGATCTACGACATGAAACAAAAATAAACACAATAAAACAAGTATTACAATTATTTTCCATGCGGTCGTTTATACTTACAGATAAGAAGCTGGGTGATCTTCATGTTTCTCCATTGAGTAAAATGCTTAAACATCATAGAATCTCTTTTGTTTCAAAATCACAGTGAGATAAAACTGTGTTTCAAACCAAGGAAGTTACTTTTCACCCAAACCTATGAGAGGAAGTCCAGCTACAGGTAAACTGACAGACCACATTGAACACTATACAGCACATGATCATGTTTTGGGGTTTGTGTTTTCTTATCAGATCTACGCTACAGTCCAACAATTATAGACACGTGTTCACAAAAGCTCAGGTTTAGTTTGGTATAAATTCTGCAAACTCAAGACACAAATTAAAATCCCTCAACATTTGCTTTTTATTAAAGGACACATCGTCAAATCGATAAACTATGGAGCACATAAGACACATGGAAAGCATAGAACCTTTAAAAATAACTATGTAAACTAGAAATAAAATGAATATTGAGTACATATTGTATATTGCTATTGAGTAAATTGAAATAATATTACAATGGTTGGTACATAAAATCTACATCCTACTTCATGCATTCATTTTGCCAAACATTCGCTGAAAGTGCTCAACACATCCTGACTTCCTCTTTTCTAGTCCAAAATTGTGATGGATAAACATTTTCTTTCTGTCTTTAAAAAAACTTTGGCGCCATCTATTGGAAAAAGAGATAAACTGAGTGTTTAAACTGCATTGTTTGTAGGGGGTAGGTTGTGCCCTATTGGGCGTGTTTAATGTGGTGGTGAACAGCAACGAAAAGTACTAAATACACATCGTAAAATAATATTGATCAGCCGCCTGCGGTTCAGGTTCAGCCTCGCCAACCTCGTCTTCGTTTCCCAAGCGACACATGTACATTAAATAACCCAATAATTCATAGAAAGCAGGCCAATTGGTCCCCAGGATCAGCGGGTGTCGGAGGTGCCACCTCTACACTATGCTTTTGTCCCCTGAATTGGAGAACAGCTGCCATTAAAGGATACTCTGTCATGATCCTGTGCACACCCCATACCCGAACCTTGCATCTTTTATCCAATGTCACCGGCCGAAGCAGGCTTTAGTGGACAGAGGTTTGGTTACAGCCTGAATCCAACACTTCCGGGAATGTACCCCCATTATACTCACAGGTATTTGGTAACCGAAGATTTGACCTGGGGCAGCATGTGGGGCGTCCGGGACGCGGATCATTGTGTCTATTTCCATAGCCGTTCACATTCTGAAAAATGGTCCGGATCCCCGCAACGCCAGCAGGCCGGGCGCCCCAGTCAGATACCGCTGTAGAGTATTTTGCATTAACCAAATGGACGGAATCATTGAACAAAGCCCTATAAAACCCTCCACTCCTTTTGTCATGGTTTCTTGATACCATCATCAAAAGACCATAGCAGAACCTGGCTCCAGGGGTCTAGTTTTAGGTTTTGCTATCTCACTTAGAGTTTGGGTAACCCTTTGGTTTCTATTTGGGATATTTATGACTCCTAAGCTTCAAAGGAGAGGGGTGAAGTCTCTCCATCTCATCTAACTTAACATCTATGGCTATCCAGAGATAATTCTCTGACAAATAGGAACTAATGGGATTAAACTGTCCTTTTCTATAAATGTATCTAAATGTATAGGTTGTGTGCTGGCGCCCTTTTGAATAGTCTGTAACTGTTAGATATACAAGTTTTGATTTGGGGTTCATTTGATGTATTCATACGTTGGGAGGATTCACAGCTCAAAGCGCTGCATGCTTCCTATGTAACTACTCCTCTCTGAATTCCCTATATGATGAGCTATGTTATAAAACATAGCATGCATCATACTATGTCCATAACTAAGTTTAGGTATTAAATGCAAACTGACCATACTGTCAGAGCTATGCAAATGAGGCGGCATGAGAAACAAAGGAACTTTAACTGGCCCACTTATCGATTTCATGGCATTGGCCTGCAGGCCACCTTGGGGCAGGGCAGGTATGCAATTTAAAACACCATCACCGATATACTTCGGAGGAATTAGACGGAAAAAGAAAGAGAATGCAGAGGACAATCCTAAGGACACCCCAGCTTGCAGCTCCCCTGTGGGGAGTCCGATTAGGCTATGGGACTTCGGACACCTAAACTCAGCATTACAACAGGACTGCATTCTGAAACCATTCAAGATTTCCATCCACGCGAATAATGATATTGGTCCAGCACCAAGCTAGCAAGTATCCGATTCTATATATAGAATAGCAGCAAAAAGAGCGTGCCTTCTTGATAAAGATGATTTTATTGGTTTTCAGACATGTTTTACCTGCCTCGCAGCCATGCCCATTCCCTCTCTCTATCTCTCTCTCTCTCTGCACTTCCTAGCGCATTTGTGTTTCATGTTTACGTATTATGTGATTTGTCAGTATATGTCTAGGCCTAATTGTTTGTAGAGTTAGTTCAATAAATAACCATGTATTCCCTCATGATGGTTCATTGGCTTTTTCTCATGGGTTTCGATCTATGCCGCCTCTGCTCTTAATTCTGTTTGGTAAAGTCACGTTACTTATGGTCATGAGATAACGTTAAAGTGTATAAAATCATTGATGCATTAGCTGGGCGAATGCATGTAGGACTTTTATCACTATACTGCTAATCAGAAATTGTAAAATATGTATGTGTAATGACGATTATTATACGTATTTTCCTTTGACCTAAACTAATTCCTTGACTGAAATTGACATTTTAAATATATCATTTGATGGATGTGATCTTGATAGATCTGATGGAGAATCATATTAGGTGAGTTAAACTCATCCTTATTTTAACATGCAGCTAAAAACGCTACACCGCTCTCACTTCGCCAGCCGTGTTCAGTCTGTGAGTCTCTCTTTGTCTGTGTGCTGCTTCCCTCCTTTTATCCGGTCTCTCTTCGCCCTTACTGGAATTAGAAACAGGTGTTGATTGTTTGCACGTGTTCCACTTACTCACCGCTCGTCTCTCGGCTCTCTCTCCTGCCGCTGACCTCGCTTAACCAGGCCCCCTTTCCCAAAATCTTATTTTATATTATAGATAAAAAACACAAGTGGTATAGCTATAATATATTATTGTACTATATTTATGTAAATCTTTTGCCCAAAAGTGTGTGATTGAGTATTATTATTATTTGACAGTAGTGGTCTCAAATGTGTACTATTCCTGCTTGTCCTGACAGTAGACATAAAGCATAATGTCTTTGTATCCTTTTTCACATCTGAAAAATGTCGCTAAACTTGGCAGATATGTGCCATGTAAAAAAGCATATTTACCGAATTTTTACAGTATTCACAGTGATTAGTCAATAGGATTATGATTGTTAATCCTTTTTATTTTCCTACAGCATGTCTTATCTTACCGTATCACAGTGGTTCCCAACCCTGGTCCTTGGGGCACCCCTCCCAGAATATTGTAGATGTCTCCCTCTATAAACACCTGATTTGACTCTGTTGTAATGAATGTGTGCGCCACTAGAGGGCACTCCCCACTGCACCTGAACTGTTCACATTGTACTACATTTCCCATACACCATAGTCACTATGCTTAATCGCTCACAGGTTCCCTGTGCTCTCTGACTGACAAAATGGCCACCCCTGAGCCTCACATGCTCCCTGCCTCAGCAAAGATGGCCACTGCAGAGCGTTTTGAGTTTCCTGTGCTCTACTGCTGGCCCAGCCCTGGCTCTCTGTCTATGAATGTTATCTGCCTGGCCTGATTTTTGCATGGTTTTCTGGACACTGTTTATTAAAGCTGCATTTAGATCCTCAACCCTTTGTGTATCAGAGCAATACCACACTTCATACACCTGTTATGTTGTTTCACTGATGGAATAGCAACAAGAAGGTGTGAGCCATCATAAATGCTGTTGAATGCAATGTGTTTACAGATTTAGGTGCTGATTTATTTACACCACCTTCACTTATAAGGGGAATTATCACATCATTTATTCTCCCACCTGTTTTTATTTTAAGCTTACACTTATGACATACTGAATGTGTTCTGTACATTGTGCATCTTCAGAGTTCATGTTTGTTTTACTTATCCCTCTTTTGACTATTTGCCTTTTCAATTTGCCTGCCCTGGTTTTGCCTGTCTTTCCTTTAGTCACCAATCTTATACTTCTGTCACACTTGCACTGTTTGTGGATGTCTGAGCTTGGTTGACTGTTTATTTTCTTATTTATTTTCTTTATTGCAACCAGGTTGTCAACTTTGACTCATCCTGAGTGGTCCATTACAGGTCGAAGCTGTTGGTTACAGCTCTTGTTGGTTTTCCATAAGGATGTTGTGTCATTTTTAAGGAATTGTAATGTAAGTTTCCTCAATTTAGACCATATCCTTTCCTTTTTGAATGTTCTGTTCAGCTGAAAGCTAGATTTCTTGTTTGTGTTTTAAATTTCTCTTCATAATTTAAGGGGGCATGCCACTTATAAAGGACGTTCTGGAGGTTCTGGATTTTCACTTGGATGGTCACTTTTTCTAAAAAAACTCAACAGTACATTAACAGTATTTAATCTGGTGAGGACTACATTCAGCAGCATAGAAACACCTGGTACAGAGGAGTTGTGTGAATCAAACAACATTTTCATTAAAGAAATCAAGAGGAGAACATATTTTCTTCACCAGTCAGGCACAGGAGAACTGAATCAAAAGGTAAAAATCTAAATCAGTGTTTATGTCTCCAATGATAAGACTTTTAGGCTATCATAGAATATGATGACGTCAGTGCATACGTGTTGTCACCACGCCATGAGTCTGTAAACGGACGTACTTCGCCGACGTTTCTTCAAAGCAGAATACTTTTACTAAATTTTGGAATCAGCTTACCAAGTTACTTTATTTGGGTGATTTAAATTATAAACTAAACCAAGATGTTCAAAAGGTATGTACAATATTATCAACATCATATAATCAGTCGTCTAAATGGACAACGGCATGCGTTCACCTGTAGCTAGCACCTGTTGTTAAAATCTATTCATTTTCTTACAAAATAGTCATCATTTAGTGACCATAAGAGTATATTTTAGACTAAAGTAGTATGGTAGAGTCTACCCTAGAAAATGTATTGGACAGGTTACGATTGTTAAACGTTTGTTTGGTTATTTGTTAGCATTAGCTGGTGTAGGCCTTGAGAACGACAGGTGCACAACGTGGATTTTTTGCTCTTAGTTTCCTATTATATACTGATAAACACCATTTATTTAGAATTAATGTATCGATGAGAAAGAAGTTTAAAATATGTGTGTGTACTTTTAAGATATCAAGTATTACAGTAATGTCTGTACAAAATATACTTTTTGGCAGAATATAAGAGAATAAGAATATTGTCAAAATACTGCTGCTGTTGTAAAATGATGTTGCTTATGGTTCACGAACGTTACTTTATGAAGTAATGTTAATAAATGAGACCGTTATTGTAAAGTGACATTGATGTTGGGTGATGGGGGTTTGGCTCACAGTCAGAGTTTCATCTCTTGGCTATGTGAAGGCCACTCTTCTTTCACATCAGTGTCACCTTGTGCATAAAAGTCTGGAGCACGAAAAGGGTCTTCAGCAAACTGTTAAAAGCATCTCCTCTCAGGTGTATTTGTATGCAGTAGCATTAAGATTCATCTACACTGAAATTAAGAGGCTAAAACAACCTGTTCAACTAGAATAGGAGGAGCATTTTACACTGACAATGTTGTGTATTTCTCAAAATGTGAAAATATAAGGGAAGAGTCACCCACCAGGCTGATGTCCTCATGTCCTTCTTTTTCTTTTATTTCTACAGTCGGTACATCATCTGGGTACTTCTGACATTAACTAGAGGTGAGCAATAAACAAACAAACACACACTGTATAATTAATGCCAAAAGTACAATGCCAAACTGTGTTTGCACTTGTTTGCAGGTTTTCCAGTTCCCCCCAAAATACCCATTTTAGAAGTTGAAGGTTATGTTGGAGAAACTACCATTTTGCCTTTTTCTTTCAATGGCAACATATCTGAAAGGATTGCTGTACACTGGAGATGTAATGACAAGTTAGTGTATGACATCCATGCCAATGGGACGGTAACAGTCGTACCAGAGTACAAGGAGAGAGTTACAAGTTTCCCTTCGGAGTATAAGAATGGAAATTTCTCCATCCTAATCGAAAATCTTCAAAAGACAGATGCAGGAAAATGTCAAATTTTTATCACTGGCCCGCAAGATTCTGCAACCATAAAGCTTTCGGTTAAGGGTGAGTAAAAGAAAAGACAATTCAATACAAGTTTATTTATATAGTGCTTTTCACAATGTGCATTGTTCCAAAGCAGCTTTACAGGAGCAAACAGGAAAAACAGAAAAGGTAAAACACAGCACAGTGCATGGTTTTTATAGAACAAGCAAGATCATTCTAATAAATAATATCTAATAAATAAATAAATGCAGTCTCCTGGTGAGTGTCACGTTTGTTCCTTGCCTGTTTTCGCTTGTCTCATTGTTTTCACCTGTCCCTCATCTTTGTTAATCTCCCGTTGCCAATCTCATTATTAGCTAATTCGTTTTCACTTGTGTTTCGTCATTGTTAATTAGTTCCACACCTGTTTCTGTTTTCCATGAGTGTCTTCCTTTTGTATTTAAGCCCTGTGTCTCCCTCTGTTCTTTGTCGGTTATTATTTATGTCAATGAATTGTATTACTGGTTTTGTCTTCCCTGTTCTCCTGCTCCCGTGTTTGTTTTGGACTTCTGTTTTCATTAAACCCCATTGGATTATACCTTTTTGTTTCTCCATTCATCCTCCTCCGTGTCAGCCCTGACAGTGAGCGACCCAACACTGCCCTGCTGGCAAGGAATCCAAACTCCAATGATTGATTAATGGAGAAAAAGTTTGTGATGTTAGTTTAGCATTAAATACCAAGTGTAACTTCAGTATTAATGTGACAAGAAGTCCTTATTTGCCCTTGGTTGGGGATGTGGTGGTCTGAGCTGGGATGGTCTTTGAAGACAAGTCTTTGAAGAAAATTATTGTTTAAATGTTTGCTGTATATTGTTTAGAATTGTAGTGTTGCTAATGATTGATAAATCCAAACTAATGTTCAGTCATGTTTAATGTAATTTCATTAGTTGTTTTAACAGATAGACCCAAAGGAAAAGAACAAACTGAACCAAAATCAAGCTCTTCTAGAAATGACCTTTCTGCTGCTCTGTTTGTAGTTGGGATAATTCTTCCCTTTGGTATTTCGTGTATGTTCTATTTATACTGTTTTAAACCATTTATGGCTTATTGTTATAACCTAATAATCTGCTATTTGCAGCGATGAGATGTTTGTATAAGGACAATATTGGGTCAGTAATTGTTCTGTTGTCAGTATGTACTCTATTAAGCAGCATTAGAAGGTATTAATGCAGGCTGAAATGCAATAGTTGGTTCAATTACATTTGGCAAGTATTGTTTTGTGCTTGTGAATCAATTCTTGACAGCATTTCTTAATGTCACATTCTTAATGTTATTTGTGCCTCATTCTGTCGAGTGTGATTCTGACACTGAGAATATGACTGTTACTGCAAACTTACTTGTATTACTATTTTGTGTATATTTACAGAACAACCAAAAATGTATCATTCCTGAAGATATCTTAATAAAAGCAAATGATGTCCTGAATATACAAGTAGGAAGATAACAGATAACTTACCAAATGATGTTTATATTGTTCTGAATATTTCTTTGTTAATGTTTTATTTAAGTACAAAGCTAATATTTGGTTTGGAAATGAGCTCAGTATCCCTGTAAGAGAATCTGATCGTTTCAGTAAAATCCTTTAGTGTCCTCTTCATCCAGATCACAGTCATATTTGTCCCAAATTTGTAAGTAGATCTTAATTCTGCAGTTCAACACAACAAATTAACACATATATAACACATGGACTTATTAAAATGTATACATACACTATACGTGTCACGGTCAGCAGTTGAAGTGCCCTGCAGATCCGCAAAAGGGCATCTCCCCATCACCCGCACTGCCATTATGCACTACACTTCCCATAATCCATTGTTGGACTCATTATGTTGATCACTATCACCTGTGTACCTGTTCCACTCTGTGGATTTAAACCCTGTTGTCACATTTAATCAGTGCGAAGTCTTGCATGTGTTACCTCTGCATTTCTGAGAAGTCTTGTCATGTTGTATTACACAGTTTTGATTATTGGATTGAATTTTGTCATGTGAACCTCTACTGGCTGCCTGACTTTACCTTTGCTTGTTATCTCGTTCATGATTGTTTGCTGTCTGCCCTGAGTATTGCCTGCACCGTTTTGGATATTAAAGCTGCACTTAGAACTTAAACCCTTTGAGTCTCTGAGCAGTTTCTTACTGTAATTAACATGTACAAAACATCTGCCAAGTGCCACAATTAATATAAAATGCATTAAAATAAAAACTCAAAACAACTGAGAAATACCACCAGTAAAAATACAAAAAAGTTTCAAATATATAATAATCATAACATTTAATAAATAGAACTGAACTTGAATAATCATCATGTTGTTTGATGACGTTTAAATGTCATTTATTTTCTCTGTGTCACATGTATGAGTGTGTTTACTTGGTGCTCGAGTCAAGTGTGGAAAAGTGTAATGATATGATGCTCTTACTGTCTCAGATGTGATCGCTCTAAGGATTGATAAAACATACATGTCCCTCATTTGAGTTTGTGACACAGCCCACTGCAGTAATGATGCTACAAATTCATCTTTGTCATTAAGGGAATAAATTACATTATTAAAATATACTACAATAGAATAATTATTTTAATTTGTAATAATATTTTGCAGTATTTCAATTTTTTGCCAATATCAAGAGACTATGTTCCAAAATATACAAAATTGCATGTATTGTGTTTGGATAGCTCAAATTTTGCTTGAATAATTCTTGAATAAATTAAACTTAGTATATATTTAACTAAGCGGAAGAAAATGGATGGATGGATGGATGGATGGATGGATATATTTAATTTAGTTAAACAAATTGCTTGAAATAAAACTTCAATTGTAATGAGTGGTTGCTTTTGTTTTTTATTTTATTTGAAATTTCATTACAAAGTATATGAATCAGAAAGAGCTTTATTGCCAAGTATGATGACACACTAGGATAATGTATGAATATGTACAATATATACTGTATATAATGTAGCATACAGAAAGACACAAGTCTTTGCAGTTGCCCATGTTTGACCAGCAGATGTCCTCTGTGTGCCAAGTGTCAGCTTTATCAACAGCCTTTTCACAACAGAACCAGGACCAGTAAAACATAGCATTCCCTTTGATACTAATGTGGCTTTTTTTTAATAATTATGTAAATGAAAGCACAGGGAACAAAATGTTGCTAAATTACAATTGAACAATTGAATTATTTTCTCTCACTAGAAAACATTTACATATTCAATTGTCCCCCTATAGGAGTATGATAAGGTAAGTAGGTAAAGGCCATTGAATATGATGTATCCAATTCCTTGACCCCTAACGCACTGGCTCCTTAAGCTCCATCCACTTTACTGGTTAGGTCATTCTTCAAGGTCCAACGACTCTGCTGGTCACCTTCAGTTGTTGTTCTGGTTTTGCTGTACTTATGGGTCTCTTTATACACCAGACCCCCCTTCCCTGAAGCTCCACCTTGGTCCTCAATTGTTTCTGTCGCCCCAATTTTCCAAGCATCGATCTTAGGCCCAATCCCATTTGTACTCCTACCGCTCTGTTTAGCACGTTCATGTGAAGAGGTAGGGTTGTCTTGATTCTCTTTTGGTTGGAGTGGGAAGGGCCATTCAGTCTTCCAAACAAAGATTTTCGGGACCTCCCCTCAAATGCGTTATCGTGTGGGGTGGGCTATTTTTGGCAGAAAAGTTCAGGGTCACTTTTTAGGCTGGAATTCACTAATCTGATATGACATACAGCTGACAGTGGCATCTTTGACATTTGTGATAAATATCGCCACATCTCCTTTGACATGAGCTATCAGTGGTGTCTTAGGGGAATGTTTCAACACTTCCCTTTGCCACTTTGTTTCGAGGGGGAAGGGGTGGTCGAAGAGTCATACATTAGGATTGCCATCGACTTTGCCTTAGACTCCCAGGGTGACATGCTGTTTTGTTTACCTCTACATATACGTCTGGGTCTCCATCCTTGCCAGTTGACCCCCTAGCCTCTTCCCTACATTGTCTCTGTCCATTCTGTTTTTGCTTTCTTCCTGTTCATCATTTGTGATAAGGAAATGTTTTACATATTACCTACCTTGTATATCTAAGATGAAAATGAAATTATTTCAAAGGTTAAAAATGCTGCATTTGAAATTGCATGTGAGCATCCTTACAAAAATGTGCACAAAAAAACTGTGATATGGTATATTTGTACATAGGAAGTATATTTATGTGTTGTCTTAGACTGCCAAATCCATTACGTTGTTTCAACCTAGTTTCAAAATATAGGAAGCTTGTGGTTTTTTGTTTCAGAGAGTTGTAGAGTCCATCTTTAATGCTGCATGGTGGGAAGCAGGATGTATTATGTTCATACACAGAACAGAACAATATAATATATAAGTGTTCAAATAAGTCAACAGCATGAGGGTTCTCCAGATTCAACTCTGTAAGTTTATTACATGTTCTTAATATTTTATAGTTTAGTTTATTTCTTTGCATTTGGAAGATGTTTTATTCGACCCATGTGTAATGAATGTGTTTCCTTCTTGTTTTCCTTCTAGATCTATTAATCTGGTGTCAAGCTGCAGAGACTTTAGATCAACTGACTGATTTGGGACAGAATGTGACTATAAACTGTGATCTGGATGATGAGGACGTTTATTGGGTTTTACAGAAACAATCAGATTCTCCTACAGTGATACTGCACTCATTCTCAAACCCAACAACAGCTTTTTACTTCAATAAAACATTAAAAAACAAATATTCAGTTCAATCTAAACATCGTCTGGTCATATATAACGTCACTGTAGATGAGTTAGGAGTTTATTACTGTATGAACACAGATACACCTCCAAAACTCAGTCACAGCACAAGACTGAACATCATTGGTAAGATCAGTCATACTTACATTCAGCACGTTTAAAACTGTATGTAGACTTGAAAAATTAGAGATCAATGGTTGTTCTGGACAGAATGATTGACAGTAATAGTTTTATTTACAGCTTATACTGTATACATTTGTTATGGAGTCAACTTACCTCATGTATCTTTTCTCAGAGTATCAGAATCAGACAGAAGTGAACTGTATTCATCAGAATGAGACACAATGGCACATTATCATCATTATATCTGCTCTGATGAATGCTATTGTGGTCATTGTGACTATTGGTGAGTTATTGTTCTTGAACCTAGATCAAATTAAATCAACAGTAATTCGCTCTTTGTCTCTAAGACTCATACAGTGTATAAAAATGTATCTAATACTCTTTCCTCCAGTAGTTACCTGTTACTCTGGAAAAGACATGAAACTTAAGGATTCTGATCCACTGCAGACTAAATATATGTATCTAGAACAACCTGAAGAATGGAGCCAAGCACAGGTACATTGTTACTAACATTAGTATTGTACATAAGCATATACATACTGTGCAAGTAATGTATGTAATGGGTAATGAATATCTAACATCCTAATGTTTCTCAGTACACTGCGGTGAGATTTTCCACATGTGAAGAGTCTGGACACACTCAAGTCAACTGAACCTCTGCCCTTTTTTTTATGTCTTAACACAGTATTTTACTTATTAATTGTTGCTTATAAAACCATGTGTCACAAATAAACCACTGATAAAGAAAATATTTTATAATACAATTAAAAATGAAGTTCATGTGAATGCCTGCATTGACCGTTTTTGGGTCTTTCTATCTCTGTATCTAAAAATCTGAATTTCAGATTGAATTATGTATTTACCCACATAGTTAAATACAATCATTCGAAAAATATAAATAAGTAGTTAACACACAAACATTTGTATTTGGTTGGAGGAAGAAGAATGTTTCTTTAGAAAGATGTTTGAAGAGGACATTTATTTTGCTTTCTGTTTGTGTATTATGGTGTCATATGAAATATTGTCATGGATAAACCTTTTTTTATTTACTCTACTACATCTTCTATTTCCAAAAATAAACATCAACAAAATAAAGAGAGAAGGTCTTCGCTAATGTCTAATACTGAATGTGGACAAACAATAAATATCCACTCATTAACTAGAACTCAGGTTTAAACCCCGGCAGCAAAACTGTTTCCATTTGAGGTTTAGAAAACTGAGAGATGCGATACATTCTTGTTTAAAGGTTTGAGAAAAACACTGAGCTCAGTTCATGGTTAAACCGCCGGTCTAGTTAAAGGTTAAAGAGTGAACAAACAATTGGAACACGTTTGGTTGAACATTCTAGTTTAACCACATTTGTTTTATTTCTTTAACAACATAAATACAAGTATAATCAACTGGTGTTACAATTGAAAGTAGAGAAAAAACAACAAAATATTGGATACTTAAAACAATGTTTATTTTCTTTCTCACAATCTCCCTTCCCATAAAGGAGTGGACATTTATTATAACATTTGCAAAAAAAATCAATAACCTACAAGAAGCTTCTTCTGTGAAAAGGTTATTTAAAAAAAATAAAGACAAGGTTTACTTTCTTCAACAGTGCCTAACAAACAAAATGGCTCAGAAATACTTAAGTCGTTGAAAACATGTTTTCCAAAATAATTTGGTTTGAATTTAATCTGTTTAATGTCTGATGAGAAGCAACAGTTTAGCAGAAGTTAGCTGTTTAATGAGATTTCAAAGGTATCAGTGATATAAAAACTGCTAAATGAATTTGTACGGTTATAATCCGTAACTGGTTTCTAATTCCGTACTGAAAAAAAAAATCAACTGTATTCCTGAGTTTATGATTTTGGCAACTTTATGGCAAAACGTTGGTCTGGAAGGGCTGGATTTTTTACACAGCTTTGAAAACAACTGTCACAAACTGAAAGAGCAAGAAGAGAAACTGTATTAACATTTCAGTTTTCCTCGAAGCCAAATTAACTTTTCACATCAAATCCAACGAACAGACGATTGCTGGTTCAGCAAGAACTCCTTTCCTTTATTGAATTGTTGTAATGATATTAAACGTTTTACCTCTGATTGATCTTCAGACTGTTCTGTAACTTGTGTCAGATCAGTTTTAGACATTTGTTCTGAGCCATTTCCGAAACTGGTCCGACATCCATTTGCCAAAGCACAAACACTTAATAATCCTGAATGATACAGTGAATTTAGATCATATTTGGATCCATGCAGTAACATGAGCTGCTTTATCAAATATTGTTCATGTTAAGGTAGGAAAAAATGCATATATGAAATTGGTATATTTGGAACTGTAACAGTTCAGGCCCTTCACCATTTTACTCCCATGTTTAGGTAATAAACAACATATACATAATAATAATTGGTACATTAACAATAATACATTAACTTTTAACAACATAACAATATAAGAAGGAAAACCTTGTCATGCTCAAGGAATGTCAACTTCAAGTAAGGAATTAGTCTTCTTTTAAAAATACATTGTATTAAATAGCTTTTTAAAGTTAATAATTCAAATATCATTTGACTTTAGAGCGATCTCACCAGTAATGATCAGAACAGTATTCAGAGGACCAGATATGAGAGTGAAAGGGTTTTTCACATAGTTTGGGTTTTGTATTCCATCTGTGTGTGCATTTGTGCTGCACTCTGTTAATTCAGATAGTTGAGTTGGTTCTGTACAGAAAGTTGTGCAGTTTGTTAGCAGACAGTAATGCCTCTCATTTTAACATAATAACTGATTTGAGGAACTGACATAAATGTTGCTTCTATATTCATTTCTTCGCGAAGCGAATTAGCATAAAGGATCTAAGACAGGTTAATAAGTAAGAAGTAAAATAGTAAAAAAAAATTATTACACTATTCAAGAAATATGTTTAAAACTCTGTATGATCAAATGTACTTACCAATGATGTTCAGTCTTGTGCTGTGACTGAGTTTTGGAGGTGTATCTGTGTTCATACAGTAATAAACTCCTAACTCATCTACAGTGACGTTATATATGACCAGACGATGTTTAGATTGAACTGAATATTTATTTTTCAGTGTTTTATTAAAGTAATGGGCTGACTTTTAGAATGAGTGCAGTATCACTGTAGGAGAATCTGATTGTTTCAGTAAAATCCAATAAACTTCATTTGCATCCAGATCACAGTTTATAGTCACATTCTGTCCCAAATCAGTCAGTTGATCTAAAGTCTCTGCAGCTTGACACCACATTAATACATCTATAAATGACAATAAAAAAACATTAAAAGATGACCGCCTTAAAAGCACAGTACAACCAAAAAGTTTCACAAAATATATGTAAAAAATATTCATGAAATGAAATATCTCACAAAACAGAAGCTGAACAATCCTCATGTTATGGCTGTGATCTGTTTCACATCACAAAGTGTTAAGAGAGAAAACTGCTGCAGACCTCTGACAGGAAAGAGCTGTTCCTTTAGAGCAGAATTTGATAATATCCAGGAAACAACAACGACGTCAACAAGACTAGTATTAAGCATGTTAAGCATGTTAATTACATTTAAACATGTTTAGGGAACAGGAGAATAATAGTGGACATGACGGGAACAGCTGCATGCCTATCATTTTTAAAATGTAACATAGAGACTGACAGTACATTTATGCTACACATTTCACATGTTTTACCTGAGAATCAAGCAACAATAAACTGCTAACAAATTGTGAGGCGCGGGAACATTATTAAATCAAATTAATAATATAATTAAAAAAATGAATTCATTGCATCAGGTGATTATGATATTTCATCACACACAGAACAGAAATGCTGTTAGGGTTTGAGGTTTGCTCAATGTACATTCATTCCACATATTAACTATAGCATACTTAAAGAATTCATATAGGATTTCACAAGGAGTTTCTGCAAGCCAAATTTGTGAACCAAATAGGAGAATCGTAACTGAGCCATTTTATGCATCTAATAGATTTATCATATGACACTAACAAAATATGTTTTTACGTATGGAATGGTCTAATTTACGAGGTATTTGTCTGATGCTTAAAATAGTGTAAATCACCACTAAATTTAAAAACTGTTTTTTCATTTTTTAAATTTAACTTTAAAAATGTTTATTTGTTTGACCTAAATCAAAGTGTTTACATATTTACACAATCATGATCAAGTACATTATGTTATTAAAGGGATAACTTATTCCCCCCAAAAATATATATATTATTGATAATTCAACATGTCGCTTTAAACCTGTATATGACTCATTCTTCAGTGGAACACAAAATCATTTATTTTGAGAAATGTCTCAGTGGTTTTGTGCCCATACAATGGAAGTCAATGGAATCAATGCTGTTCGGTTACCACCATTCTTTTTCCCCCCAAACATTCACATTTCCGGGTTCAAACCCTTGAAATAATAAAAATAATATATCTATAAAATAAAAATAAAATAATATACATAAAATAAAAAATAAGAACACAATATAATACAATCCAATACCTCACAGTTAAATTGACCATTCTTTAAAATATCCTTTTTTTTCCGCAGAAGAAAGACAGTCATACAGTTTTGAAATGACATGAGGGTGATCAAATAATGAAATCATTTGTATTCTTGGTTAAATTATGACTTTAAACACAGTTAAGTGCGAAATGAATTAAAATGGGATATATACATATATATATGTGTGTACTGTATAGCATAAAGATGAACTTCACAGCAAATTCAAGTATGTCAGAGTTATATGTTTAGGAAAAAAATATGGGGAAAGGCAGCTGTTCAGGTAACTTGACCAAATTGTTCAAATGATGAAAAGCTCACTGCAGTGTACTGAAAGAATAAAAGATAAACCAGTATTAGCATTTATGAGTCCACATTATATTTTAACAAAAGTCATATACAGAGATCATTATTTGCGGAACAATATTGTGTTTCGCATACAGTAATTTACCAATGTATAGATTGTGTCATCAAGTTGTTTTAAATGCTGAGTTTGCTGTAATCTTGCATTTTCAGGCGTTTGATTTTTTGCACAGTGATAACATCCACTAGCTAGAGAAGAGTATCATGTTATTTTCTAAAGATTAAGACAGATTACTTGATGTTAAATATTTTATGAACTATTATACAACTCACCAATGACCACAGTGATCAGAACACCATGTAACACAGCAGATATGACAATAATAATCATCCAATGTGTCTGATCCTGTTCAATGAACTTCAACACTGTATGATTCTGATGGACATAATTCACTTCTATCTGACTGTCACATGATTCCTCTGTAAATAAATGAAATTAATAATGTCAAAATACTGACTGTTATTGTGAATATATTTATATTATGTTAAATAGGAGCTTACTTTTTATCTGTAGTCTGATGCCACTGCTGAATTTTGGAGGTGTATCTGTCTTCATACAGTAATAAACTCCTAATTCATTAACAGTGATGTTATTTATAAACAGAAGATTTTTAGATTGTACTGAATATTTCTGTCTGAATGTTGTGTTGAAGAATAAAGATGTTGTTGATAAAGTGCGTAATATCATTACAGGAGGATCTGGTACTTTAAGTAATAACCAATAAATGTCTCCTTCATCCAGATCACAGTTTATAGTCACATTTTGTCCCAAATCAGTCAATTGATCTAAAGTTTCTGCTGCTTGACACCATATGAAGAGATCTATGACATAAAACAAACAAACAAACAAACAAAATAACAATAAAACAAGTAGTACAATTATTTTCCAAGCGGTCGTTTATACTTACAGATAAGAAGCTGGGTGATCTTCATGTTTCGCAATTGAATATAATGATTAAACATCATAGAATCTCTTTTATTTCACAATAACAGTGAGATGCAACTGTGCTTCAAACCAATGAAGTTACTTTTCACCCAAACATGAGAGGAAGTCCAGCTACAGGCAAACTGACAGACCACATTGAACACTATACAGCACATGATCATGTTTTGTGTTTTCTTCTCAGATCTATGCTACAGTCCAACAACTATAGACACGTGTTCACAAAAGCTCAGGTCTAGTTTGGTATAAATTCTGCAAACTCAAGACACAAGGCAAAATCCTTCAACATTACTTTTTTGTAAAAGGACCCATTATCAAATCTATAAGCTGTGGAGCCCAAAGATGTGGAGAGCATAAAACCTTTGAAAATATATGTAAAACTAGTAATAAAATACTTAAATGTAAAAAATGTATATTTTTGGTTAATGCTATTGAGTATATTGACTTAATATTACAACAGTTTGTACATAAATGTACATCATATTTCGTGCATTAATTTTGCCAAACATACAATGAAAGTGCGATGTCAACACATCCTGACTTCCTCTTTTCTTGGTTGCTATGATTACAAACCACTAGGTTTGGATTAACATCTTCTTTCTGTCTCCGAGAAAAATCATGTGTATTTATAAATGAGCATGTATGGCCTAGGTGGGTCCAAAGAGGCAATCTGGCCCACCTAAAAAAGTAAATGTGTGTCGCCATCTACTGGACAAAGAAATGAATGTTTGACATGGTGTTTCTTGCCAGTGCAAACACCCATGTGACCAAAAACATATTTTTAAAGAGGTGTGTTGTGCCCTATTGGACGTGTTTAATGTGGCGGTGAACAGCAAGGAAAAGTACAAAGGCAAATCGTAAAATAACCATAAAATAATGAGCGCAAAAGAAATACACTCATCACAGGGAAGAGAAAATGTATGCTGTTTCTTTTGTAATTGATGCAGGTGCTAAAAGAGTCAGATCACGCCTGTTACCCATATGTCTCATATAAGAAGCTATAACCAAATTAAAGTCATGGCAACGTGGTCAGGTTGTTTGACACACCTTCACATTTAAATACCATAAGCAAAACTAAAGCAAACTGGGAAGATAACACAACCCTTTGTGGTGTGAGAAACTCCAATCCACATAGATATTCGTCCCACTTGTCTAAATGACAGATTATATGTTTTGTGAAACTCTTGTTTAGTCTCTTCAGTTGAGACTTATGGTTTGCTGTGGGAGTATATCTTATGAAGGGAAGGTTTATCTTGACACAACCCTATCATTCATGAGAAACAAACTGTTTTCTGTCTTTTCTTATGCGAGTGGGTAGTTCTCAATAAACAGTGAAGGCTATTTAACATTATTCGGACAATATAGTCTCAGTCTCAAATGAAATACACGAAGTCTCTTCACAGTCACATGCATATCAGATTTAAAACTGGAAAGCATCTTTTAGTAAACTATAATCTGCTAAACTGGCTTAAAACGATGCCCATAAGCAATACAGAGGGGTTTCAGTCAATCTTTTGGAAAAATTCATGTTTTAAAAATATTAAATATTAGCTTTTTATTGAGCTTCTGTCCATTTTATATAGACAAACAACACAGCAGAGGAAGAACTCACAAGAACAACTTTATTTCAGCGCACAAAATTTAGTCAGCACAGCATTGTAACACAAAAAGGTGACAGGAAATGTACAAGACTTGTCAAACAGGAGATACATAAATTAACAAATAAAGTCAATATATACTAATAAATAAATTATATAATGTTAATTATAAATAAATAAACAAACAATTCTTTTAGTTCATCTAAAGAGAAAGCTATTGACAATATGTAAATAGTTTGGTGTTTTAAATAAAATAAGATCATTATAATTTAAATAAATAAATAAATAAATATAACGAGTTATTTTAGTGTGACCAAAGAGCAAATTTACTTTTATATAGTAAACATTCAAATATATTTTTATATTGCATAGCTATAGAAACAGTGCTGGCTAAACAACAACCCCTTAAAACACTTGGTCAACAAAAACATGTAATGTACCGTAGTCAGAAAAGATGCCGTATTAATTCAGAAGTATTCAAAAAGTAACATCATCTCATTGAAACTTTTGTTAAAGATGTTTTTTTTTCAAAGTGCATGTTGGCAAAAGTACCTTACACAAACTACTGTAGCCTTATATCACTCGAAGCTTTCGTTTCATTTGTCGTAAACAGATCAATCTACATGGTCTTGCTGGTTAGATATGTCAAAGACACATATGTGTTACTGCTCTATATCTAAACAATAGAGCTATTACACTAATAATATATGTTATATTAATTCCTAGGTTCATAAAAATGAACTATAGTCCTGACTCCTGATCAGGTAGAAGTTGGTCAAGAAATGGCTCACTGCAGCTATTATTAAAGCACAAGCTTGTAAACTATTCACATTCACAGAATCAAATCCAGGGACGAATAATCATAGATAAGATTGGAATTAAAAGTGCTACCATTTCTTCTGCTTTTATGTCAACTCCGTGGTTCATTCTTTCAGATTTTTCCTCGCTTTTGGTTCTTGATTCACGTGGGAGCACTGAAACACCAAGATGTTGATGATTAATAGGGTGCAGTATAGAACAACATTAGGAAATTAGAAGTATGTCATTTAATAATAAAAAACAGCAACAAGAAAATTATAATAAAATTATAACTCTAAGAAGCTTACAGCATTTATTTCATCATACCTTTAACACTAAGAGCTGTGCATTCCTGGTAATTAACGTCAATAATGTAACAGCAGTATGTTCCTGCATCAGTGAGTCGAAGATTCTCAACCTTGAGGGAGAAGTTGCCTTTTACAAATTCGTGAGAAAACACCTGAGTTCTGCCCGTGTAGTCCTGGTGCTGCTCCCTAGCCGACCCTCTGCCTGCTTGTATGTCATAAACATTCTTGATGTCATTATATCTCCAATGTGCTGTCAGATCTTGCAATTGCTTATCGTAGCGACAGGGAAACACTACAGAACTTCCACCAAAACCCTCCACTGTTTTCTGTAGAGACACTGAAAAACAGACAGAAATAGAATACGTGATTTTATTCATTAGGAACTGATTGAATTGTAAAAGCATGACATAAATGTAAAGGAGGTTTAAATAATAAGTAGGCATGGGCCGAATACCGGTTTCAAGGTACACCGAGGTTTAAGAGTTAAGGTTGACTGTGATAATGTTTCTAAGGCATGAGCTATGTTTACAGAAAAATAAATAAATCATGTAATTCAATGTTTGGTGTTTATGTCTAATTTATATGACAATTTGTTTTTTGAACGAATATTGTCATTTTAAGGCTTTATTTTTGCCTGACACAAATGTTCTATATGTTGGTTCGAAATTAAATGTATTGTGTCCAGTTGAAATGCAGATATTTGGAAATAACACATTTTAGTCTTTTAATAGCAATACCGTATTGTACATGGTATTTTTGATTAAGGTTATTATTCCATCATACCGTCCCTTGCCTATGAGTTTTTGGTGATGTTAGCTGAAAAGAAAGGGCCATTTCAGAGTTGTTGAAAGTGCATTTAGGTAAATTAAGTAACTAGAGCCATTTCACTGGACTCTATTGACTTTGACTGTATGGACACAAAACCATTGACATTTCACTTTGTGTTCCACAGAAAAGTCATGCATGAAAGCAACTAAATGGTGTCAGGGGTATGGTAGAAGAACCCAAGCGCAGATAGCGATGCAAAACAAACTTTAATAATACAAACAAAAACCCACAATGGGGGTAAAACAGGAATATAAAACTATACAATTTAAAGAAACGACTTACCATAAGGGGGCAAAATAAGAAAACAGGATAACTAACTACTTAAACTACAGGGAAAAGACTAAATACAAACGACATCAAGATATTGTGCTAGGAAATCCAGCTGACAGGGTAATTCAACAAGATGATATAACAAGCAAACAACAAGGCAACATAGCAAAACAAGCAACCACAGGACAGCAAACACAAGAGCATTTAATAGGGAAACTAACAAAGGATAAATAACAAAGGAAACGAGAGGAACGGGGCCAAAAACAAGAACGGAGAGAGCGCATATTATGTCATGACAACAATACTTTGTCTCTCTACACGCAAAACATGAGGCTCTGTCATGATCCTGCCACTAGACCATGAAAGACATGACAAGAGACACAATCATGACAGAAACCCCTAGCATTCACCTGGAGGGCAGACTACTTTGACAAAACAGACTGGGTAACAGACAACATCCAACAAAACATGGTAAACATAAACAAAGGCAAACAAGAAATGACAATGAAAGGGTTGGGGTGAGACAATAAAAATGGGAGGGGGGTCAGTCCAAAGGGGTTGGGGCTAGGTGGGGGAGTCTTAGTCCAGGGAGAAGGCTCGGGAGCGCTTAGTTTGAGAGGACTCGACAGTTAATCCACAAGATGCTGAAATAGGAAAACGACAAGGCAACATAGCAAAAGGAACGAGCACAGGACAGCAAACACAACGGCATTAAAAAGGCAGACTAACAATGGATAATTAACAAAGGACAGGTGTCCGGAATAAAACACTGATGGAAAGCTAAACGAGGATATGAGAGGGGCGCATATTATGTCATAATACTATACTCTCTCCATGCAAAACATGAAGCTCTGTCAAGACAAAATGGTATTTATTCATATCTGGGTAACTCTCGTTTCAAGAATATACACAAGTTTCACTTTCATATATTGTAAAAGTAATTCAGGTGCTTACCATCGTCAATAAACAGCAAAATGTAACAAATGCTCAACCAACTGCAAAACAAACACAATAAATGGGCATGCAATAACTATAACGGCAACACAATATTCCATTATAATATATTTAGCAAAGCTCGAAGCAAACATGAGTAAATGTCAATGCACACCTCATCCTACTATTGCTAGTGTATCCATACCATGTCCAAATGTCTATGACATGGTCTCGCTGCAATATAAAGTATGGATATAGATTTTCACACAACTTTCCCGTAACGTTTCACGTCCATATTACGTATTAATGAAACAAGCTGAGACAGGTGAGAGCTGACTCAGGCCCCGCCGCATCTTTCTTCCATTACGTCACTGATACCTGGGCAGCTTCACTGGAAACTGAGACTATTGCACGACAATATTGCATTGAAATGTATCCTCGCATCAGTTTAGAGGTTCACTATGTTAGCCTAACATACGAAACAGAGACTTGATGTGAAAGTATAAGCTGTTTGTTTGAGTCATAACAAGGTCAGATTGTTGTCGAGCGCAAAATGAGGAAAATATATACAAACAGTGATGCACGAGGCAAACTAGGAGATTATTTATTTTTATTTTCCTCTGGTCTGAAAACATTGGTTAACATAACTGAATATGAACAACCTAACAATGTCAAACAATTTAAAAAGAGAGAGATTTACACGATGTATTTAGTATATTACTAGCATGGTAAAATCTTCTTTATTTCACAGCTAAACAAGCGCAGCAGTTAAAACTTACTTACGTCAGAGCTAGATATAAACAGCTTATCTAAAGCTAACAAGAATAGAAGTGCCCACTTTTATTTCGCAAACGTTTCATGAGAATTAACAACATACCTTTTCATCACGGTGATGTTATTTATAATCATTTAAACAGTAGTATCTATTACAGACAATTGAGCCTATTCGCTGTCACCGAATTTGGAGCTGCCTGCTACGACGGTTAAATTCGCATGGCAAAGCACGCATGCGCCGGAATGGTTACCAGCATCCTTTGTGTAAAAACTTTTGTATTGCTGCTTTTAAAATCAAAATTATACTGTTACAACGCAGCCACTAAAACTGAAAAAAAAACTATTTCACACGGTCTAACGTTATTTACTGTAATAAATAATAACATGTCAACAGCATAGATAAGAACATGCAAGCCTGCCATCTGTACACCAATGATAGTAGACCTTCCCTCACAACTATTTTGCGACTTTAACCAACTTGCTTCAAGGTAATTTTATAGTAATAATAAGCCAATTCCCCAAAACCTAAAGCCTATATATTTTCTATAGCAGGTGTCGTTTATTTCATTGTCACTATGGTTACTGTAGTTACATATTACACTAGTGCCTCACACCTACTAGTGTCCAAATATGTTTTTATGAAGTATCTTTCTTTTATATTTGTTGTGTGCTCCTGAGTTTATTTGAGCTTTCTTTTGTCATAATGTAAAAAAATGACCATTAAACGAATCATTTTCACACAAATATAAAATAGCTTATTGTAATTATGGTAAATGGAATTGCTCCTATTTTATGATGCTTTTTATATTATTCGTAAGTTATGGGAGTCAAGGTATTTATTTATTTTTGAATATGACGTTTTTAATAACAAAACAAAGAATTTAGAAAAATAACTGGAAGCTATTAAACTTGTACGCAAGATGGCGATGTACAGAGTTGGCCACAGCGGCAGAGAAGAAGAAGAAGAAGACGAAGACGAAAAGACGGAAGTAAAAGCAGCATATAAACAAAGATGCTCACGTCTTATTGCACTTACTGACAGTGTGCTGAACACGATGATATATTTGCGCCTTTATCAGCCCGATGATTGATATTTGTAACCACACATAGACGTGTGAGTCGCAGTCAGGCGTGTGCTGTACTGTAAGTATACAATCTGTGAATGTTTATATTATTATAAATAGGCTAGAATAAGAGCAGTGCAGCACCCAATGCTAAAGAATCTGGGCATATTGGGATTGTACTGTAGCAGTAGTGACTGTCATATTGACATATAAACGTTTGAACAACATTTAAAAAATCAGTCTAATACGACGAGATTAGTTGATCATGTTAACCGTACTAAATTATTTGTATATATTTCACAGTTGTATACTGATCTGATATGAATAAGCCTGATTAGATACACTAGTAATGGCGTTTATTTATTGCTAAAATACGATCAATGTATTTTTTTTGTTGAGGACCTCTTGCATTTTTCTGTGTGTCGAAAATCTACTGACGTGTAAATGTTTATAAAGTCTGCATATGTGTGTTTTATAATTTGTATTGGCTTGAATTTTTAGATTTAATATAAAAAATACACAATGCATTGTATAGCTGTTTTGCTTCAGAACATTTATAATAACAAACAATAACAAAAGTCAAACAAAACCTTTGAATGCAAAAATGTTATGTACTAGTGTGACCATGTGCTGAATAAGGACATGCAAAAATAAAACAATATGGGGCAGTTTCACAGACAGGGATTATTTCAAACCAGAACCAGGCCTTAGTTAAATTTGGATATTTAAGTCATTGTTAAAAACATAATTGCCAAAAAAAACATTAATGGTGTGCATCTTGAGACAAAACAATCACACTGATATATTTTAAGATATGTCATAACAAGTTGTTTTTCGATGAAGATAAATTAGTCTGGGACTAGGCTTAAACCATGTCCGGGGAACCGCCCCTTTGTGTTCTACTTAATTTTTAAAGTTATAATGTCTTATTCAGATATTATCCTAACTATGCATGATGATAATATTTTTGCACTACCCTTGTTTCAAACTTCTGAATGCAATCTTCTGCAGAAGTGAAAATCAATATTTTGTATTGGTTTGTGTTTTTCATTGATCAATAAACGTTCTTGTATTTTTATCAGATGGCATTCCCATTCAGAATCCCAAAGAAGAAACACCCATCCGATGCGTGCAGTCTTGATATGCAGTCGCCACTGTCTCGACTGCAGGACAGAAGCTCACCCAAGGTAAAAATGCCATACTGCGTTTCACTGATGTCCTTTTGCACCTGCAAACAAAATCTTATGTGTTCATTTCATCATGTCTGGAGAAGGTTATGAGCTGTTAAAAGTCTAGTTTTATACAAGCAATTTCTTCTTTGTACACGTTGAAATGTCTCATTATTTTCTCATGTGTTCCTCAAAACAGATGCAGTGGGATTCTGTCACTCATAATGGAAGAGCAAGTCATAAATTCTGTTTTACCAATGGAAAAACATTTTCAAAAGATAGTCAGAGGGGTGAAACTATAAGGTAAGTCTAATTTTTCAGTGTCTTCATGTCTGGTGTTGGTTTGATAGGCGAGTTTTGAAATCACCACTAGATGGAGCTGTTTGTTCAGTTTAAATCATGTGCTAAGGAAAGCATCACTGTTACTTCACTTTTGCTCAATTATAGGCTTAGGGATTGAACAACCCCAGACAGATTTTTACCAGTGTGACAAATCAGATTGATCTATACTGAAGTACCCACACCATATTTAGGTAACAGAATTTTATAGAGACCTGAAAGGCTCTTTTCAAATTAGATCTTAAAAAAACCACTTCAATATCGCACCCAACAATTTTACTTTAAAAATGTCATAATTTCAGTTTGTAAGACAGGTGTATTTAGTTGTTAATGTTCGGATCCCATTTGATGTGAAGTCTGGGTAGTGTACTATATTTTTTGATCATTTGATCATCCCGTTACATTACAGAACATTAAATGGCACTTTGTATTTGAATTTACATTCAGGTCGCCTGAAGCACTCACCTGCTCTACTCACGCTCTCAAAGGAACTGTACGTGGAAAAATCAGTTTTACGCTAAATAAACAACCGATTAAAATCAGCCCCTCTAGAGTCAACAGGACGCCCAACAAAGTCTCTGAAACTGGTAGTTCAAGGGCAAAATGTCAGACCCCCACCCCAGGCAGAGATTTCACTGGAAATAACAGGTGAGATGTATATGTCAACATACGCTGTAACATTTTTATTTTCCTAATAATTTTTTTTATTCATTTTATAGCTTGTACAAATATCAAAATTATGTCATGCTTGTAATTTATTCACTCTCATGTCATTGAAAACCTGTCTATGACTTTTCTTTCAGTGGAACACAAAAGAAGATATTTTAAGAAATGTCTCTGTGGTTTTGCTTTCATACAATTGAAGTCAATGGTGGTCAGTGTTGTTTGGTTGCCCACATTCTTCAAAATATCTTCTTTTCTGCAGAAGAAAGAAAGTCATACAGGTTTGAAATGACTAGAGGAATCATTAATGATGTAAGAATTTTCATTTTTGGGTGAACTGTCCCTTTAAGTAGCGTAGGAGCTTCGGTAGAAGAGGTAGTAACCTCAGTTTCTATTACCTTTACTGAATGGAAAAGAAAACTGAAACGAAATTTGTTAAAGAAAGAACATTATACAGGCTTGAAACTGCATGAAGGTGACAGAATTAAACAGAAGTGTTGTTTTTGGATGAAAAAATCATATTAAAATGTCTTTTTCAACCCCAGCTTTTCATTGTGGACTTTTGAATGCGCCAAGTTTAAGCATCTAGTGGATTTTATAACATGTACTGTATGTGTGTCAGATGGAGACCCAAGAGAGCATCAGACACTTTGTGCCGTGATGAGAACCACATGGGCGACTTTGAAAGCCCCTCGTTCAAGATTCGTAGAGGTATGTCCATGCCAGATCTCAGCTCTGTGTCTGACACGTTATATAAGCAGAGCTAACTCACTTTATTTACCAACAACTCGGAAATGAGATTAGAGGCACTTTGTGAGAACGTTCCCATCCAAAGCACCAATTAACATGCTAGCAAGCACTCAAAACACATTAGCAACCACACGGTGATGCCCTAGCCACCCAGAATACCCTAGATACCTTGTAGCAACATGTTAAAAAGCCCCCAAATATCCTGAGCAACTGCATAGCAACATCCTAACCACCCAGAACCGCCTAAAAACCACATAGCGACATGCTGAGAAGTAAGAAGCCCTTACAAACACATTTCGCAACCACATAGAAAAACCTTAACTACACTAAAAACCCTATAAATCCTAAATCAACATGCTAACAAGCTCTCTACCCATCCAAAACAGTATAACAATTGCATATGAAGATGCTAGCAAGCCCTCAATACACCCTAGCAACCACATAGAGATACTGGATCCCCCCAGAATACCCTAGAAACCACATAGCAACGTTCTAAAAAGCCCTCATAACACTTGTGTAACCACATAGAAACACTTTAACTACCCAGTATACAATAGAAACCACGTAGCAACATGCTAGCAAACACCGTAGAAACTACACAGCAACATTCTAACCACCCAGAGGATCATAAAAACACCCTTCCCATCCAGAACACACTAGCAACCGAATGTCAGCATTCCAACATGCACTCAAAACAACTTAGCAACCACACATGCTGTATCTGAAACCGTATACTGTGACAGTATGTACTGAATTTAAGTAAGTGCCTATCTATTGACCGTTAAAACAGCATGTTCTATATATTATGAGTGAGAGTAGTAGTATACTGCATCTGCCATGTTTTATTGTTATGTGACCCGTATGCTCTTTGACATATGATGTAAACTGAGGTTTCGGACCTACTATTCGTGACTCACGCTCATACTTGTATATATATACTAAATAGTATAGAAAAAGTCGATTTTAGAAGCAGGGATAGAGATGTCCTAACCACCCAGAACACCCCAGAAACCACATGGCAACACACCAGCAAGCCCTCAAAACAACTTAGCAACTGCCCAGTAACATCCCAACCACCTGGAACACCTTGAAAATCACAAAGCAACAATTTAACAAGCCCCCAAAATTATCTTGCACATTAGCTTTCTAAGACAGTTGTGTGTATTTTGTACAGTTTTAGTGTTGTGGTGGCAGCCTTTTTACAGGGAAATCCCACTCAGAGTTTCTTTAGATTTTATTAAAATGTTCATTTGATGAAATTAAGAGTTTTGGCGACACCACAAACACAATATGGCACAAATGTTCCTGCATAATCCTGAAAGGGTCTTGGGTTTCTTCCTAATTAGTTGGATCATTCAACTAAACAAGCAGTTCAAGTAAACTGTAAACTTTGGCTGGGATATCTGATGCAGATTATCTAGAAGCTAATGAGGGAAAAAGTCTTATTTTAGGCCACGGGGTCTCTAACAAAGCAACTTAATGATCGGAGCGTCTATTCCTTTTGTCTTTCTCCCTACAAACCCTTCAGGCGGTATGTTTTAACGTCTCACAGCTGTCTCCTGTGACCCGCCTTCACTCCCTGCTCTACATAATATTGGACGGCATCGGAGTTTTCCTGGCGTAGCACGGCTGATAAATAAACAAATGCTAAACTTTATGGATCTGTTAAAACGGTCCTCATGCTCTTATTCTCGAAAGCCCTCTTTTACTGTGTCCCCTTCTGTCTCCGGGGAATAAAACTACTAACCCCGTTTCATGGCTAATGTGACCTCCATCAAGGTGGAGAAATGATTCTCGGTCAGCGAGGTCGTTTTTTATGCGCCGGGGACTGAATAAAGAGGAAAAACAGTTGATAGAAGGTTATGTGCTGCTCGTAAAAATGGTACGTTTCTGTTTTTTTAAACAAAGTTCTACGTCATTCCGTTCTGTCAGATTCAGGGGAAACGGAGACGAGCGAGTTTTTCCGTGAGGAAGAGGACATTGAGGGAACACAAGGGCCTTCTCGAGTGACGGAGACGCAGCGGCCGTCAAATGTGAAAGAGGTGCACATTTCAAAGACTGATCGCAGGTTCAAGTCCACAGGTTGTGCTTCTCCGGTCGAGGTGAGGAGATGTTCAGGTTCAACACTAAAAGGTCTTCAAATAAACGTGTTTTTAAAACTGATGCCAACTAGGTCCATCACTTTTGATCATTTTAACAAAAATACTGACTTCTTTTTTATATATACTGTATGAAGATCAAATGTTGTCCTATACCATATTATAACTAAATAAACAGAGACTAAAAATTTAAATATTTATTTTAATTTGTTCCTTATTTATTGCATCTTATTCTCTGGGAGATTTCTTTAAGATTTCTTGGTCAAATTGTGAACAAAAAGTAGATAATATATATTATGTTTTCGTCCAAAGTAAATGAATTATGATTAGCAAAACATATAAAGAGTGCTTATTGTTTATGGATCTGTAGATGTTAAACATTTATAGCATATGCACAACAGCGCCCCCTACTGTATAAACGTGAAGTCATAGAAAGCTGGAAAAAATCATCAAATGAGGGGAAGCATTGTGTCATGAATAAACAAATGTCTATATGCTATATAAATGTCTATATAATGTCTATATGTCTATATACGGGTAAAGAGCTAATACTAAAGAAACCATGCAACATATTTAAAAAAAATGACATCTTTCAAACATTTTGTTATTGTTTCCTCTTGTCTCCATATTTCAGAGCACACCAAAGCAAGGGAAGAACGTAAGTGTTCCGACTGAAGAGTCCACCTTCAAACTGTCCAATCACGAGTCTCGCTCAGAACGTCACGTTCAGGATGAGCAACCAGGTCTGAGGTCTGCTGGAGAGAAAGCTGCTCTCCCTGTGCCTCTCAGAAAAGACCCACTGGTTTCACCTTCAAGCTCCAAGAGTGAAGACCCCTTTAAGTCATTTATAAGAACAGATTGAGCAGGAGACCCCGGCTTTTCGAAAAGACCTACAAGAGAGCGAAGCCCAGCTCCACAGAGCCGAGTATGTGTGACTTGTTCTGTTTCTCTCTTGCTTTTATTCTCCCTTCATACCGTTGTTCTTCTACCACTTCTCACCTACGTTCTTATCAAACCATTGCTAATTTTAAGGCGTTTAACATTCCTTTTACAAGTGGCTCAAAGTATGAGCATTAGTATCAGTTAGACAAACTAAAAACAGGCTGCGTTACACTTCCACCAAAAATCTAGATTAAGAAATCCAGATTAAGTGTGAATGTAAGAAAAGAGCGAAATTGAATCATCCCAGCAGGTGAGACAGGAGACTGCGCATCAGTCACATTGTTTAAAGAGGCGTGGTCTATTCTGAGCTGTTGTTAGTGAAGGGTGACCTCATAAAGATTAATGTCTTTAAGTGTGAAGCCTGCAGAATAACGCCGTTCACCCTCATCTAGATTACTGCAATCCTGACCTCAAGCGCTGGGTAAAGCCCCTTAAACCCGCGTCTGCTGAAGAGCGAAAGATGCACCTTCTAGTTCCTCATCACACACCTGAGACATGTTCAGGAGAGCAGTTTTACCGTACTATAACATTTAAACCCTTTAGTTGATGGTGACTGCACGGGATGGGCATTCTTTTATAAAGAAATTCAATGGTATGGTTCGAAAAGATAGGAAATGTAGCATAATCGGAGCGTACATCTGTCCTATTTGAACCATTTACTGTTGAAAAAAGAGAGCAGATGCTATTGAATGTGTTTTTGACGGTTTATGGGTTGGAAAGGAAAAGAATAGAAGGAAGTGGATGGATGGATGGAAATCAAGAGTAGTAAATAAAGGGATGATTACACATGTCCCTGTGTCCCATTCAAAGCCTGTTATGGTACCCAACCAAGACTTTAAGTACAGAGACGGAGTCCAAAATGAATGTTCTCCAAGTCCCAAATGTCAGTAAAGATGTAGTAGAGTAAATGCGTTGCGTCACATAGGCAATTGAATTCAAAGGCACTTATAGTTAAAGTTGCAGACAGTTGAGATTCACAAAATGTCCCAAATTTTATTAAACCGCTTCGCCTTGATTTTGAACAGAGTGACAGATGACCTTTCTTAAGCACAAATATTCATTGTCTTTTAATTAATATGAGGTCATAATTCCGTGCGTAATAGATATAATAGAATTAGCACATGTAAACTGTTTACCAAAGGAAACGTGTTGCAGCTTCTAACATTTACCTCGGTGGAAAGTTTACCATCAGATGTTTGGTGTATCTACTGTAACTTTGTTTTGTTTTTTGTTCCCCAGAACGCCATGTTTGAATATGAGGGATTCTCACATAAAGCCACAGAGCAAAAAAAAGGAATGAAATAAAAAGAATCGTCACATTTTTGTGACAGGTTGCAATTCACAGCGAGACAAAGAGCGCATTGTTAAAGCAGCTACATTTTGTCATATTACATTTTTTAGGAAAATAATGCAGTTTCATAGAAAATAATTCTCACCAGCCATTGGGAGGTTAACTGAGGAGGCTTCGAGAAACTGAGCTTTCAGTGTTTACAACTTTTTTATTACCTTTCGGCTTGAAACTATAAACAGCTTTGCTTATTCAGCCCGCCAGTGTTTTTACCTGCTAATATGGCTTTAATAGTGATATATTCACAATATTAAACCTAATAAAATGGTTTTAACTATTAGCATGTAAAAAGCAGCGTTGAGGAATGATGGTTAAAACGAGAATTCTGTCCCTCGGTTCATTGAAAGCCTGTATTTGCCTCTTTCTTTTACGGTACACAAAAGAAGATATTTTGAGAATTGTCTCAGGGGTTTTGCATTCATACAGTGGGATCCGGTGTTGTTTGGTTACAGACATTCTTCAAAATAACTTTGTTTGTGTTTCTACAGAAGAAAGAAAGTCCTACAGTTTTGAAATGACATGAAGGATCATGACAGATTCATTCAGTTTTGTTTACGGGTGAACTATTCCTTTCAGCATTTGAGCTCAATGATGAAATTGCAGGGACAGTAATGATGAAAGGGTTAAGTACAGTATATCCCTCTCTTCTCAGTCGTGCTGTCCAGCGATGAGGACGGATCGGATGAGGTGAACGACATGCCTGGAAGCTCGCGAGAGCCGCTGGACTCAGGGGCCGTCGGGGATACCCAGGTAACTTATGAAAGTCTTTGTGTATTCAAGAACCCTTCTTAATTCTCCATTCGAGGAAGTCCCGAGATTTCACAGAGACAACATATTTTGACTGGTCTTCACGTAAACCATCCGTTTGAAGCCTAGATTTGTTCAGTCTGGTCGGGGAGTTTCGAATTATCTGTTTACAAATATTCATTCAAACTCTTTAAACATTTTACCATTGTCAGAATTGTTAGTATCCTTCACCCGTTCCTCATCCTCGCATGTTCAATTTTGCAGCGGACGAACAAATCAGTTATGGCACCCCGGTATGAGAAGGTTCATTTGGCGTGTCATTCGAAACGCAACATATTGGATTTGCCCTCGATTTCAAACTCCAAGCATCATCGAGAGAAAGCTATGGCTTTGGATCAAAGGGCAGGAACGTTTGATGTCGATTAAGACAATACGACTCAGGTGTTTGTCAATACACGCTGGCGTGCCTACCCGCAGTTGACATGTGGCCGAAATGAGAAACTCATTTTCAGGGCTGCTGTGTTTCTTAACATATTTCTCTCTCGTAACTCGGGGAGAAGTGAGTTTTGTTTATTTTAATTCCGTCCGAGGAAAATGGAAACCACAAACTCGGACGAGTGCGGGTCACTGTGGGTTGAATCCGCACATGACTGAAAAGCGCATTGAGATGAATCTGATATTCAGATAAGCCTGATTGGGACGAATTGGGTTACTTGTGTCCGGAGGCTTGGCGAGGTTTTTAAAAACATTTCAAACTTGCATATGAAATGTTGAGAGAAACTTTTGGCCGAACTGTTTTGGTTTTTACAAGTGATGATGTTACCTCGGTCTTGGGGTCAGTGGGGTTGTTTTTGTCGCTGAGTTTTCTTTCGCCTCCATGCTTCAGACAGGGAAACAAAAGAGCCCGAAGGTGAACACAGGGAGCCAGAAGACAACAAGCAAAGTAGAAGTGCCTTCCATCATGGAGCTGCCCTTCTCCACTCTCCATTACGATACAGGAGAGGCAGAGTCCAATGGGACTGTTGTGGTAAGAGAATGTGTGCGTGTTTATGTGTAGTCGGACAACATGTACTGTACCGTGATAGGTTTCTTTTTCTATGATATCACATCGGATGGCCCCGCACCGTGACAATTTATTGGTCGAAATCCTGCTCCAGACGATATTACAATGGCTAACGTTTTGCATATCTAATCATATTTCAGTTTGGAGATTTTGGTTCTGAAATCAAGTGTTACTTCGTGTGAATCTGATTTTATACTAATGCCTGGTTTCATTCACTACACTTTATTGCTTAGTTTATGAATAAAATTCATAAGCCTTGGGCTAGGCCTTGTCTATGAAACCGGGCCTCAAACATCCACATTCAGATGAAATAATTTGTATAACTATGAGAAGCAATTTAATCAAGTATTTAAAAACATGTGAACGGTTGTTTTTTCTATCAACCTGTTCATGTTAATCCACTTACGTGTGTCCTTCCTAAATGAAGGACACATTAATAAGTCCTTTCTGTTCTCCCAGATCTGAATTATTTTCAGCACATGCGTCCAGCTCGTTCACTCTGCGCACTGGCCAATCATGCATTTCGATATCTGTTGTTGTTTGTGTTTTTTTAATAAGGGACATCTGTTATTCCAGTATTTTAATTGGCGTTCCTGCTACAAACCGCAAAACAACAGCCAGCCAAAATC
>CM017906.1:15628034-15845975 GCA_008369825.1 Triplophysa tibetana | reverse complement strand
AAGCTTCAAAGGAGAGGGGTGTAGTCTCTCCATCTCATCTAACTTAACATCTCTGGCTATCCAGAGAAATTCTCTGACAAATAGGAACTAATGGGATTAAACTGTCCTTTTCTATAAATGTATCTAAATGTCTAGGTTGTGTGCTGGCGCCTTTGAATAGTCTGTAACTGTTAGATGTACAAGTTTTGATTTGGGGTTCATTTGATGTATTCATACGTTGGGAGGATTCACAGCTCAAAGCGCTGCATGTTTCCTTTGTTACTACTCCTCTCTGAATTCCCTATATGATGAGCTATGTTATAAAACATAGCATGCATCATACTATGTCCATAACTAAGTTTAGGTATTAAATGCAAACTGACCATACTGTCAGAGCTATGCAAATGAGGCGCCATGAGAAACAAAGGGACTTTAACTGGCCCACTTATCGATTTCATGGCATTGGCCTGCAGGCCACCTTGGGGCAGGGCAGGTATGCAATTTAAAACACCATCACCGATATACTTCGGAGGAATTAGACGGAAAAAGAAAGAGAATGCAGAGGACAATCCTAAGGACACCCCAGCTTGCAGCTCCCTGTGGGGAGTCCTATTAGGCCATGGGACTTCGGACACCTAAACTCAGCATTACAACAGGACTGCATTCTGAAACCATTCAAGATTTCCATCCCACGCGAATAATGATATTGGTCCAGCACCAAGCTAGCAAGTATCCGATTCTATATATAGAATAGCAGCAAAAAGAGCGTGCCTTCTTGATAAAGATGATTTTATTGGTTTTCAGACATGTTTACCTGCCTCGCAGCCATGCCATTCCTCTCTTATCTCTCTCTCTCTCTGCACTTCCTAGCGCATTTGTGTTTCATGTTTACGTATTATGTGATATGTCAGTATATGTCTAGGCCTAATTGTTTGTAGAGTTAGTTCAATAAATAACCATGTATTCCCTCATGATGGTTCAACAGCTTTTTCTCATGGGTTTCGATCTATGCCGCCTCTGATCTTAACTCTGTTTGGTTAAGTCACTTTATTTATGGCCATGAGATAACATTAAAGTGTATAAAATCATTGATGCATTAGCTGGGCGAATGCATGTAGGACTTTTATCACTATACTGCTAATCAGAAATTGTAAAATATGTATGTGTAATGACGATTATTATACGTATTTTCCTTTGACCTAAACTAATTCCTTGACTGAAATTGACATTTTAAATATATCATTTGATGGATGTGATCTTGATAGATCTGATGGAGAATCATATTAGGTGAGTTAAACTCATCCTTATTTTAACATGCAGCTAAAAACGCTACACCGCTCTCACTTCGCCAGCCTCGTGTTCAGTCTGTGAGTCTCTCTTTGTCTGTGTGCTGCTTCCCTCCTTTTATCCGGTCTCTCTTCGCCCTACTGGAATTAGAAACAGGTGTTGATTGTTTGCACGTGTTCCACTTACTCACCGCTCGTCTCTCGGCTCTCTCTCCTGCCGCTGACCTCGCTTAACCAGGCCCCCTTTCCAAAATCTTATTTTATATTATAGATAAAAAACACAAGTGGTATAGCTATAATATATTATTGTACTATATTATGTAAATCTTTTGCCCAAAAGTGTGTGATTGAGTATTATTATTATTTGACAGTAGTGGTCTCAAATGTACTATTCCTGCTTGTCCTGACAGTAGACATAAAGCATAATGTCTTTGTATCCTTTTTCACATCTGAAAAATGTCGCTAAACTTGGCAGATATGTGCCATGTAAAAAAGCATATTTACCGAATTTTTACAGTATTCACAGTGATTAGTCAATAGGATTAGATTGTTAATCCTTTTTATTTTCCTACAGCATGTCTTATCTTACCGTATCACAGTGGTTCCCAACCCTGGTCCTTGGGGCACCCCTCCCAGAATATTGTAGATGTCTCCCTCTATAAACACCTGATTTGACTCTGTTGTAATGAATGTGTGCGCCACTAGAGGGCACTCCCCACTGCACCTGAACTGTTCACATTGTACTACATTTCCCATACACCATAGTCACTATGCTTAATCGCTCACAGGTTCCCTGTGCTCTCTGACTGACAAAATGGCCACCCCTGAGCCTCACATGCTCCCTGCCTCAGCAAAGATGGCCACTGCAGAGCGTTTTGAGTTTCCTGTGCTCTACTGCTGGCCAGCCCTGGCTCTCTGTCTATGAATGTTATCTGCCTGGCCTGATTTTTGCATGGTTTTCTGGACACTGTTTATTAAAGCTGCATTTAGATCCTCAACCCTTTGTGTATCAGAGCAATACCACACTTCATACACCTGTTATGTTGTTTCACTGATGGAATAGCAACAAGAAGGTGTGAGCCATCATAAATGCTGTTGAATGCAATGTGTTTACAGATTTAGGTGCTGATTTATTTACACCACCTTCACTTATAAGGGGAATTATCACATCATTATTCTCCCACCTGTTTTTATTTAAGCTTACACTATGACATACTGAATGTGTTCTGTACATTGTGCATCTTCAGAGTTCATGTTTGTTTTACTTATCCCTCTTTTGACTATTTGCCTTTTCAATTTGCCTGCCCTGGTTTTGCCTGTCTTTCCTTTAGTCACCAATCTTATACTTCTGTCACACTTGCACTGTTTGTGGATGTCTGAGCTTGGTTGACTTTTATTTCTTATTTATTTTCTTTATTGCAACCAGGTTGTCAACTTTGACTCATCCTGAGTGGTCCATTACAGGTCGAAGCTGTTGGTTACAGCTCTTGTTGGTTTTCCATAAGGATGTTGTGTCATTTTTAAGGAATTGTAATGTAAGTTTCCTCAATTAGACCATATCCTTTCCTTTTGAATGTTCTGTTCAGCTGAAAGCTAGATTTCTTGTTTGTGTTTTAAATTTCTCTTCATAATTTAAGGGGGCATGCCACTTATAAAGGACGTTCTGGAGGTTCTGGATTTTCACTTGGATGGTCACTTTTTCTAAAAAACTCAACAGTACATTAACAGTATTTAATCTGGTGAGGACTACATTCAGCAGCATAGAAACACCTGGTACAGAGGAGTTGTGTGAATCAAACAACATTTTCATTAAAGAAATCAAGAGGAGAACATATTTCTTCACCAGTCAGGCACAGGAGAACTGAATCAAAAGGTAAAAATCTAATCAGTGTTTATGTCTCCAATGATAAGACTTTTAGGCTATCATAGAATATGATGACGTCAGTGCATACGTGTTGTCACCACGCCATGAGTCTGTAAACGGACGTACTTCGCCGACGTTTCTTCAAAGCAGAATACTTTTACTAAATTTTGGAATCAGCTTACCAAGTTACTTTATTTGGGTGATTTAAATTATAAACTAAACCAAGATGTTCAAAAGGTATGTACAATATTATCAACATCATATAATCAGTCGTCTAAATGGACAACGGCATGCGTTCACCTGTAGCTAGCACCTGTTGTTAAAATCTATTCATTTTCTTACAAAATAGTCATCATTAGTGACCATAAGAGTATATTTAGACTAAAGTAGTATGGTAGAGTCTACCTAGAAAATGTATTGGACAGGTTACGATTGTTAAACGTTTGTTTGGTTATTTGTTAGCATTAGCTGGTGTAGGCCTTGAGAACGACAGGTGCACAACGTGGATTTTTTTGCTCTTAGTTTCCTATTATATACTGATAAACACCATTTATTAGAATTAATGTATCGATGAGAAAGAAGTTTAAAATATGTGTGTGTACTTTTAAGATATCAAGTATTACAGTAATGTCTGTACAAAATATACTTTTTGGCAGAATATAAGAGAATAAGAATATTGTCAAAATACTGCTGCTGTTGTAAAATGATGTTGCTTATGGTTCACGAACGTTACTTTATGAAGTAATGTTAATAAATGAGACCGTTATTGTAAAGTGACATTGATGTTGGGTGATGGGGGTTTGGCTCACAGTCAGAGTTTCATCTCTTGGCTATGTGAAGGCCACTCTTCTTTCACATCAGTGTCACCTTGTGCATAAAAGTCTGGAGCACGAAAAGGGTCTTCAGCAAACTGTTAAAAGCATCTCCTCTCAGGTGTATTGTATGCAGTAGCATTAAGATTCATCTACACTGAAATTAAGAGGCTAAAACAACCTGTTCAACTAGAATAGGAGGAGCATTTACACTGACAATGTTGTGTATTTCTCAAAATGTGAAAATATAAGGGAAGAGTCACCCACCAGGCTGATGTCCTCATGTCCTTCTTTTTCTTTTATTTCTACAGTCGGTACATCATCTGGGTACTTCTGACATTAACTAGAGGTGAGCATAAACAAACAAACACACACTGTATAATTAATGCCAAAAGTACAATGCCAAACTGTGTTTGCACTTGTTTGCAGGTTTTCCAGTTCCCCCCAAAAATACCCATTTTAGAAGTTGAAGGTTATGTTGGAGAAACTACCATTTTGCCTTTTTCTTTCAATGGCAACATATCTGAAAGGATTGCTGTACACTGGAGATGTAATGACAAGTTAGTGTATGACATCCATGCCAATGGGACGGTAACAGTTGGACCAGAGTACCAGGGAAGAGTTACAAGTTTCCCTCGGAGTATAAGAATGGAAATTTCTCCATCCTAATCGAAAATCTTCAAAGACAGATGCAGGAAAATGTCAAATTTTTATCACTGGCCCGCAAGATTCTGCAACCATAAAGCTTTGGGTAAGGGTGAGTAAAAGAAAAGACAATTCAATACAGTTTATTTATATAGCGCTTTTCACAATGTGCATCGTTCCAAAACAGCTTTACAGGAGCAAACGGAAAAACAGAAAAGGTAAAACACAGCACAGTGCATGTTTTTATAGAACAAGCAAGATCATTCTAATAAATAATATCTAAAAATAAATAAATGCAGTCTCCTGGTGAGTGTCACGTTTGTTCCTTGCCTGTTTTCGCTTGTCTCATGTTTTCACCTGTCCCTCATCTTTGTTAATCTCCCGTTGCCAATCTCATTATTAGCTAATTCGTTTTCACTTGTGTTTCGTCATTGTTAATTAGTTCCACACCTGTTTCTGTTTTCCATGAGTGTCTTCCTTTTGTATTTAAGCCCTGTGTCTCCCTCTGTTCTTTGTCGGTTATTATTTATGTCAATGAATTGTATTACTGGTTTTGTCTTCCCTGTTCTCCTGCTCCGTTGTTGTTTTGGACTTCTGTTTTCATTAAACCCCATTGGATTATACCTTTTTGTTTCTCCATTCATCCTCCTCCGTGTCAGCCCTGACAGTGAGCGACCCAACACTGCCCTGCTGGCAAGGAATCCAAACTCCAATGATTGATTAATGGAGAAAAAGTTTGTGATGTTAGTTTAGCATTAAATACCAAGTGTAACTTCAGTATTAATGTGACAAGAAGTCCTTATTTGCCCTTGGTTGGGGATGTGGTGGTCTGAGCTGGGATGGTCTTTGAAGACAAGTCTTTGAAGAAAATTAATGTTTAAATGTTTGCTGTATATTGTTTAGAATTGTAGTGTTGCTAATGATTGATAAATCCAAACTAATGTTCAGTCATGTTTAATGTAATTTCATTTGTTGTTTTAACAGATAGACCCAAAGGAAAAGAACAAACTGAACCAAAATCAAGCTCTTCTAGAAATGACCTTTCTGCTGCTCTGTTTGTAGTTGGGATAATTCTTCCCTTTGGTATTTCGTGTATGTTCTATTTATACTGTTTTAAACCATTTATGGCTTATTGTTATAACCTAATAATCTGCTATTTGCAGCGATGAGATGTTTGTATAAGGACAATATTGGGTCAGTAATTGTTCTGTTGTCAGTATGTACTCTATTAAGCAGCATTAGAAGGTATTAATGCAGGCTGAAATGCAATAGTTGGTTCAATTACATTTGGCAAGTATTGTTTTGTGCTTGTGAATCAATTCTTGACAGCATTTCTTAATGTCACATTCTTAATGTTATTTGTGCCTCATTCTGTCGAGTGTGATTCTGACACTGAGAATATGACTGTTACTGCAAACTTACTTGTATTACTATTTTGTGTATATTTACAGAACAACCAAAAATGTATCATTCCTGAAGATATCTTAATAAAAGCAAATGATGTCCTGAATATACAAGTAGGAAGATAACAGATAACTTACCAAATGATGTTTATATTGTTCTGAATATTTCTTTGTTAATGTTTTATTTAAGTACAAAGCTAATATTTGGTTTGGAAATGAGCTCAGTATCCCTGTAAGAGAATCTGATCGTTTCAGTAAAATCCTTTAGTGTCCTCTTCATCCAGATCACAGTCATATTTGTCCCAAATTTGTAAGTAGATCTAAATTCTGCAGTTCAACACAACAAATTAACACATATATAACACATGGACTTATTAAAATGTATACATACACTATACGTGTCACGATCAGCAGTTGAAGTGCCCTGCAGATCCGCAAAAGGGCATCTCCCCATCACCCGCACTGCCATTATGCACTACACTTCCCATAATCCATTGTTGGACTCATTATGTTGATCACTATCACCTGTGTACCTGTTCCACTCTGTGGATTTAAACCCTGTTGTCACATTTAATCAGTGCGAAGTCTTGCATGTGTTACCTCTGCATTTCTGAGAAGTCTTGTCATGTTGTATTACACAGTTTTGATTATTGGATTGAATTTTGTCATGTGAACCTCTGCTGGCTGACTTTACCTTTGCTTGTTATCTCGTTCATGATTGTTTGCTGTCTGCCCTGAGTATTGCCTGTACCGTTTTGGATATTAAAGCTGCACTTAGAACTTAAACCCTTTGAGTCTCTGAGCAGTTTCTTACTGTAATTAACATGTACAAAACATCTGCCAAGTGCCACAATTAATATAAAATGCATTAAAATAAAAACTCAAAACAACTGAGAAATACCACCAGTAAAAATACAAAAAAGTTTCAAATATATAATAATCATAACATTTAATAAATAGAACTGAACTTGAATAATCATCATGTTGTTTGCTTGTGATGACGTTTGAATGTCATTTATTTTCTCTGTGTCACATGTATGAGTGTGTTTACTTGGTGCTCGAGTCAAGTGTGGAAAAGTGTAATGATATGATGCTCTTACTGTCTCAGATGTGATCGCTCTAAGGATTGATAAAACATACATGTCCCTCATTTGAGTTTGTGACACAGCCCACTGCAGTAATGATGCTACAAATTCATCTTTGTCATTAAGGGAATAAATTACATTATTAAAATATACTACAATAGAATAATTATTTTAATTTGTAATAATATTTTGCAGTTTTTCAATTTTTTGCCAATGTCAAGAGACTATGTTCCAAAATATACAAAATTGCATGTATTGTGTTTGGATAGCTCAAATTTTGCTTGAATAATTCTTGAATAAATTAAACTTAGTATATATTTAACTAAGCGGAAGAAAATGGATGGATGGATGGATGGATGGATGGATATATTTAATTTAGTTAAACAAATTGCTTGAAATAAAACTTCAATTGTAATGAGTGGTTGCTTTTGTTTTTTATTTTATTTGAAATTTCATTACAAAGTATATGAATCAGAAAGAGCTTTATTGCCAAGTATGATAACACACTAGGATAATGTATGAATATGTACAATATATACTGTATATAATGTAGCATACAGAAAGACACAAGTCTTTGCAGTTGCCCATGTTTGACCAGCAGATGTCCTCTGTGTGCCAAGTGTCAGCTTTATCAACAGCCTTTTCACAACAGAACCAGGACCAGTAACACATAGCAGTCACTTTGATACTAATGTGGCTTTTTTTTAATAATTATGTAAATGAAAGCACAGGGAACAAAATGTTGCTAAATTACAATTGAACAATTGAATTATTTTCTCTCACTAGAAAACATTTACATATTCAATTGTCCCCCTATAGGAGTATGATAAGGTAAGTAGGTAAAGGCCATTGAATATGATGTATCCAATTCCTTGACCCCTAACGCACTGGCTCCTTAAGCTCCATCCACTTTACTGGTTAGGTCATTCTTCAAGGTCCAACGACTCTGCTGGTCACCTTCAGTTGTTGTTCTGGTTTTGCTGTACTTGTGGGTCTCTGTATACACCAGATCCCCCTTCCCTGAAGCTCCACCTTGGTCCTCAATTGTTTCTGTCGCCCCAATTTTCCAAGCATCGATATTAGGCCCAATCCCATTTGTACTCCTTACCCCTATACTTCACCCTACCGCTCTGTTTAGCACGTTCATGTGAAGAGGTAGGGTTGTCTTGATTCTCTTTTGGTTGGAGTGGGAAGGGCCATTCAGTCTTCCAAACAAAGATTTTCGGGACCTCCCCTCAAATGCGTTATCGTGTGGGGTGGGCTATTTTTGGCAGAAAAGTTCAGGGTCACTTTTTAGGCTGGAATTCACTAATCTGATATGACATACAGCTGACAGTGGCATCTTTGACATTTGTGATAAATATCGCCACATCTCCTTTGACATGAGCTATCAGTGGTGTCTTAGGGGAATGTTTCAACACTTCCCTTTGCCACTTTGTTTCGAGGGGGAAGGGGTGGTCGAAGAGTCATACATTAGGATTGCCATCGACTTTGCCTTAGACTCCCAGGGTGACATGCTGTTTTGTTTACATCTCCATATATGTCTGGGTCTCCATCCTTGCCAGTTGACCCCCTAGGCTCTTCCCTACATTGTCTCTGTCCATTCTGTTTTTGCTTTCTTCCTGTTCATCATTTATGATAAGGAAATGTTTTACATAATACCTACCTTGTATATCTAAGATGTAAATGAAATGATTTTAAAGGTTAAAAATGCTGCATTTGAAATTGCATGTGAGCATCCTTACAAAAATGTGCACAAAAAAACTGTGATATGGTATATTTGTACATAGGAAGTATATTTATGTGTTGTCTTAGACTGCCAAATCCATTACGTTGTTTCAACCTAGTTTCAAAATATAGGAAGCTTGTGGTTTTTTGTTTCAGAGCGTTATAGAGTCCATCTTTAATGCTGCATGGTGGTAAGCAGGATTTATTATGTTCATACACAGAACAGAACAATATAATATATAAGTGTTCAAATAAGTCAACAGCATGAGGGTTCTCCAGATTCAACTCTGTAAGTTTATTACATGTTCTTAATATTTTATAGTTTAGTTTATTTCTTTGCATTTGGAAGATGTTTTATTCGACCTATGTGTAATGAATGTGTTTCCGTCTTGTTCTTCCTTCTAGATCTATTAATCTGGTGTCAAGCTGCAGAGACTTTAGATCAACTGACTGATTTGGGACAGAATGTGACTATAAACTGTGATCTGGATGATGAGGACGTTTATTGGGTTTTACAGAAACAATCAGATTCTCCTACAGTGATACTGCGCTCATTCTCAAACCCAACAACAGCTTTTTACTTCAATGAAACATTGAAAAACAAATATTCAGTTCAATCTAAACATCGTCTGGTCATATATAACGTCACTGTAGATGAGTTAGGAGTTTATTACTGTATGAACACAGATACACCTCCAAAACTCAGTCACAGCACACGACTGAATATCATTGGTAAGATCATTCATTCTTATATTCAACAATTTTTAAAGATGTATTTAGACTTGAAAAATTAGAGATCAATGGTTGTTCTGGACAGAATGATTGACAGCAATAGTTTTATTTACAGCTTAATCTGTATATACATTTTGTTATGGAGTCAACTTACCTCATGTATCATTTCTCAGAGTATCAGATTCAGACAGAAGTGAACTGTATTCATCAGAATGAGACACAATGGCACATTATCATCATTATATCTGCTCTTATGAATGCTGTTCTGGTCATTGTGACTATTGGTGAGTTATTATTCTTGGACATAGATCAAATTAAATGAACAGTAATTCTGCTCTTTGGCTCTAAGACTCATACAGTAGTATAAAAATGTATCTAATACTCTTTCCTCCACTAGTTACCTGTTACTCTGGAAAAGACATGAAATTTAAGGATTCAGATCCACTGCAGACTAAATATATACATCTAGAACAACCTGAAGAATGGAGCCAAGCACAGGTACGTTGTTCCTAACATTAGTATTATACATAAGCATATACATACTGTACAAGTAATGTATGTAATGAGTAATGAAGATTCAACATCCTAATGTTTCTCAGTACACTGTGGTGAGATTTTCCACATGTGAAGAGTCTGGACACACTCAAGTCAACTGAACCTTTGTCCTTTTTTTATGTCTTAACACAGTGTTTTACTTATTAATTGTTGCTTATAAAACCATGTGTCACAAATAAACCACTGATAAAGAAAATATTTTATAATAAAATTAAAAATGAAGTCCATGTGAATGCCTGCATTGACCGTTTTTGGGTCCTTCTCTGTATCTAAAAATCTGAATTTCAGATTGAATTATGTCTTTACCCACATAGTTAAATACAATCACTCGAAACATATAAATAAGTAGTTAACACACAAACATTTGTATTTGGTTGGAGGAAGAAGAATGTTTCTTTAGAAAGATGTTTGAAGAGGACATTTATTTTGCTTTCTGTTTGTATGTTACGGTGTCATATGAAATATTGTCATGGATAAACCTTTTTTTATTTACTCTACTACATCTTCTATTTCCAAAAATAAACATCAACAAAATAAAGAGAGAAGGTCTTCGCTAATGTCTAATACTGAATGTGGACAAACAATAAATATCCTCTCATTAACTAGAACTCAGGTTTAAACCCCGGCAGCAAAACTGTTTCCATTTGAGGTTTAGAAAACTGAGAGATGCGATACATTCATGATTAAAGGTTTGAGAAAAACACTGAGCTCAGTTCATGGTTAAACCGCCGGTCTAGTTAAAGGTTAAAGAGTGAACAAACAATTGGAACACGTTTGGTTGAACATTCTAGTTTAACCACATTTGTTTTATTTCTTTAACAACAAAAATACAAGTATGATCATCTGGTGTTACAATTGAGAGTAGAGAAAAAAACAACGAAATATTAGATACTTAAAATAATGTTTATTTTCTTTCTCACAATCTCCCTTTCCATAAAGGAGTGGACATTTATTATAACATTTGCAAAAAAATCAACAACCTATAAGAAGCTTCTTCTGTGAAAAGGTTATTTTAAAAAAATATAGACAAGGTTTACTTTCTTCAACAGTGCCTAAATTAATCAGAAGACTCTTGTTGCAAAACAAAATGGCTCAGAAATACTTAAGTTGTTGAAAACATGTTTTCCAAAATGATTTGGTTTCAATTTAATCTGTTTAATGTCTGGTGAGAAGCAGCAGTTTAGCAGAAGTTAGCTGTTTAAAACTGCTAAATGAATTTGTACGGTTATAATCCGTAACTGGTTTCTAATTCCGTACTGAAAAAAAAAAATCAAGCGTATTCCTGAGTTTATGATTATGGCAAAACGTTGGTCTGGAAGGGCTGGATTTTTTACACAGCTTTGAAAACAACTGTCACAAACTGAAAGAGCAAGAAGAGAAACTGTATTAACATTTCAGTTTTCCTCGAAGCCAAATTAACTTTTCACATCAAATCCAACGAACAGACGATTGCTGGCTCAGCAAGAACTCCTTTCCTTTATTGAATTTTTGTAATGATATTAGTTTTACCTCTGATTGATCTTCAGACTGTTCTGTAACTTGTGTCAGATCAGTTTTAGACATTTGTTCTGAGCCATTTCCAAAACTGGTCCGACATCCATACAATCCACATCCAACAATAGCACAAACACTTAATAATCCTGAATGATACAGTGAATTTAGATCAGAGTCAGATCCATGCAGTAACATGAGCTGCTTTATCAAATATTGTTCAAGTTAAGGTAGGAAAAAATGCATATATGAAATTGGTATATTTGGAACTGTAACAGTTCAGGCCCTTCACCATTTTACTCCAATGTTTAGGTAATAAACAACATATACATAATAATAAATGGTACATTAACAATGATAAATTAACTTTTAACAACATATAAGAAGGAAAACCTTGTCATGCACAAGGAATGTCAACTAATTCAAGTAAGGAATTAGTCTTCTTTTAAAAATACATTGTATTAATAAGCTTTTTAAAGTTAATAATTCAAATATAATTTGACTTTAGATTGATCTCACCTGTAATGATCAGAACAGCATTCAGAGGACCAGATATGAGAGTGAAAGGGTTTTTCACATAGTTTGGGTTTTGTCTTCCATCTGTGTGTGCATTTGTGCTGCACTCTGTTAATTCAGATAGTTGAGTTGGTTCTGTACAGAAATTTGTGCAGTTTGTTAGCAGACAGTAATGACTGTCATTTTAACATAATAACTGATTTGAGGAACTGACATAAATGTTGCTTCTATATTCATTTCTTCGCGAAGCAAATTAGCATAAAGGATCTAAGACAGGTTAATAAGTAAGAAGTAAAATAGTAAAAAAAAATTATTACACTATTCAAGAAATATGTTTAAAACGCTGTATGATCAAATGTACTTACCAATGATGTTCAGTCTTGTGCTGTGACTGAGTTTTGGAGGTGTATCTGTGTTGATACAGTAATAAACTCCTAACTCATCTACAGTGATGTTATATATGACCAGACGATGTTTAGATTGAACTGAATATTTGTTTTTCAGTGTTTTATTAAAGTAATGGGCTGACTTTGAGAATGAGCGCAGAATCACTGTAGGAGAATATGATTGTTTCAGTAAAATCCAATAAACTTCATTTGCATCCAGATCACAGTTTATAGTCACATTCTGCCCCAAATCAGTCAGTTGATCTAAAGTCTCTGCAGCTTGACACCACATTATTACATCTATAAATGACAATAAAAAAACATTAAAAGATGACCGCCTTAAAAGCACAGTATAACCAAAAAGTTTCACAAAATAAATGTAAAAAATATTCATGAAATGAAATATCTCACAAAACAGAAGCTGAACAATCCTCATGTTATGGCTGTGATCTGTTTCACATCACAAAGTGTTAAGAGAGAAAACTGCTGCAGACCTCTGACAGGAAAGAGCTGTTCCTTTAGAGCAGAATTTGATAATATCCAGGAAACAACAACGACGTCAACAAGACTAGTATTAAGCATGTTAAGCATGTTAATTACATTTAAACATGTTTAGGGAACAGGAGAATAATAGTGGACATGACGGGAACAGCTGCATGCCTATCATTTTTAAAATGTAACATAGAGACTGACAGTACATTTATGCTACACATTTCACATGTTTTACCTGAGAATCAAGCAACAATAAACTGCTAACAAATTGTGAGGCGCGGGAACATTATTAAATCAAATTAATAATATAATTAAAAAAATGAATTCATTGCATCAGGTGATTATGATATTTCATCACACACAGAACAGAAATGCTGTTAGGGTATGAGGTTTGCTCAATGTACATTCATTCCACATATTAACTATAGCATACTTAAAGAATTCATATAGGATTTCACAAGGAGTTTCTGCAAGCCAAATTTGTGAACCAAATAGGAGAATCGTAACTGAGCCATTTTATGCATCTAATAGATTTATCATATGACACTAACAAAATATGTTTTTACGTATGGAATGGTCTAATTTACGAGGTATTTGTCTGATGCTTAAAATAGTGTAAATCACCACTAAATTTAAAAACTGTTTTTTCATTTTTTAAATTTAACTTTAAAAATGTTTATTTGTTTGACCTAAATCAAAGTGTTTACATATTTACACAATCATGATCAAGTACATTGTACTATTAAAGGGATAACTTATTCCCCCCAAAAATATATATATTATTGATAATTCAACATGTCGCTTTAAACCTGTATATGACTCATTCTTCAGTGGAACACAAAATCATTTATTTTGAGAAATGTCTCAGTGGTTTTGTGCCCATACAATGGAAGTCAATGGAATCAATGCTGTTCGGTTACCACCATTCTTTTTCCCCCCAAACATTCACATTTCCGGGTTCAAACCCTTGAAATAATAAAAATAATATATCTATAAAATAAAAATAAAATAATATACATAAAATAAAAAATAAGAACATAATATAATACAATCCAATACCTCACAGTTAAATTGACCATTCTTTAAAATATCCTTTTTTTTCCGCAGAAGAAAGACAGTCATACAGTTTTGAAATGACATGAGGGTGATCAAATAATGAAATCATTTGTATTCTTGGTTAAATTATGACTTTAAACACAGTTAAGTGCGAAATGAATTAAAATGGGATATATACATATATATATGTGTGTACTGTATAGCATAAAGATGAACTTCACAGCAAATTCAAGTATGTCAGAGTTATATGTTTAGGAAAAAGATATGGGGAAAGGCAGCTGTTCAGGTAACTTGACCAAATTGTTCAAATGATGAAAAGCTCACTGCAGTGTACTGAAAGAATAAAAGATAAACCAGTATTAGCATTTATGAGTCCACATTATATTTTAACAAAAGTCATATACAGAGATCATTATTTGCGGAACAATATTGTGTTTCGCATACAGTAATTTACCAATGTATAGTTCATTGTGTCATCAAGTTGTTTTAAATGCTGAGTTTGCTGTAATCTTGCATTTTCAGGCGTTTGATTTTTTGCACAGTGATAACATCCACTAGCTAGAGAAGAGTATCATGTTATTTTCTAAAGATTAAGACAGATTACTTGATATTAAATATTTTATGAACTATTGTACAACTCACCAATGACCACAATGATCAGAACACCATGTAACACAGCAGATATGACAATAATAATCATCCAGTGTGTATGATCCTGTTCAATGAACTTCAACACTGTATGATTCTGATGAACATAATTCACTTCTATCTGACTGTCACATGATTCCTCTGTAAATAAATGAAATTAATAATGTCAAAATAATGACTGTTATTGTGAAAATATTTATATTATGTTAAATAGGAGCTTACTTTTTATCTGTAGTCTGATGCCACTGCTGAATTTTGGAGGTGTATCTGTCTTCATACAGTAATAAACTCCTAATTCATTAACAGTGATGTTATTTATAAACAGATGAGTTTTAGATTGAACTGAATATTTCTGTCTGAATGTTGTGTTGAAGAATAAAGATGTTTTTGGCAAAGTGCCTAATATCATTACAGGAGGATCTGGTACTTTCAGTAATAACCAATAAATGTCTCCTTCATCCAGATCACAGTTTATAGTCACATTTTGTCCCAAATCAGTCAATTGATCTAAAGTTTCTGCTGCTTGACACCATATGAACAGATCTATGACATAAAACAAACAAACAAACAAACAAAATAACAATAAAACAAGTAGTACAATTATTTTCCAAGCGGTCGTTTATACTTACAGATGAGAAGCTGGGTGATCTTCATGTTTCGCAATTGAATATAATGATTAAACATCATAGAATCTCTTTTATTTCACAATAACAGTGAGATGCAACTGTGCTTCAAACCAAGGAAGTTACTTTTCACCCAAACATGAGAGGAAGTCCAGCTACAGGCAAACTGACAGACCACATTGAACACTATACAGCACATGATCATGTTTTGTGGTTTGGGTTTTCTTCTCAGATCTACGCTACAGTCCAACAACTATAGACACGTGTTCACAAAAGCTCAGGTCTAGTTTGGTATAAATTCTGCAAACTCAAGACACAAGGCAAAATCCTTCAACATTACTTTTTTGTAAAAGGACCCATTATCAAATCTATAAGCTGTGGAGCCCAAAGATGTGGAGAGCATAAAACCTTTGAAAATATATGTAAAACTAGTAATAAAATACTTAAATGTAAAAAATGTATATTTTTGGTTAATGCTATTGAGTATATTGACTTAATATTACAACAGTTTGTACATAAATGTACATCATATTTCGTGCATTAATTTTTTTCAAACATACAATGAAAGTGCGATGTCAACACATCCTGACTTCCTCTTTTCTTGGTTGCTATGATTACAAACCACTAGGTTTGGATTAACATCTTCTTTCTGTCTCCGAGAAAAATCATGTGTATTTATAAATGAGCATGTATGGCCTAGGTGGGTCCAAAGAGGCAATCTGGCCCACCTAAAAAAGTAAATGTGTGTCGCCATCTACTGGACAAAGAAATGAATGTTTGACATGGTGTTTCTTGCTAGTGCAAACACCCATGTGACCAAAAACATATTTTTAAAGAGGTGTGTTGTGCCCTATTGGACGTTTTTAATGTGGCGGTGAACAGCTAGGAAAAGTACAAAGGCAAATCGTAAAATAACCATAAAATAATGAGCGCGAAAGAAATACACTCATCAGAGTGACGAGAAAATGTATGCTGTTTCTTTTGTAATTGATGCAGATGCTAAAAGAGTCAGATCACGCCTGTTACCCATATGTCTCATATAAGAAGCTATAACCAAATTAAAGTCATGGCAACGTGGTCAGGTTGTTTGACACACCTTCACATTTAAATACCATAAGCAAAACTAAAGCAAACTGGGAAGATAACACAACCCTTTGTGGTGTGAGAAACTCCTATCCACATAGATATTCGTCCCACTTGTCTAAATGACAGATTATATGTTTTGTGAAACTCTTGTTTAATCTCTTCAGTTGAGACTTATGGTTTGCTGTGGGAGTATATCTTATGAAGGGAAGGTTTATCTTGACACAACCCTATCATTCATGAGAAACAAACTGTTTTCTGTCTTTTCTTATGCGAGTGGGTAGTTCTCAATAAACAGTGAAGGCTATTTAACATTATTCGGACAATATAGTCTCAGTCTCAAATGAAATACACGAAGTCTCTTCACAGTCACATGCATATCAGATTTAAAACTGGAAAGCATCTTTTAGTAAACTATAATCTGCTAAACTGGCTTAAAACGATGCCCATAAGCAATACAGAGGGGTTTCAGTCAATCTTTTGGAAAAATTCATGTTTTAAAAATATTAAATATTAGCTTTTTATTGAGCTTCTGTCCATTTTATATAGACAAACAACACAGCAGAGGAAGAACTCACAAGAACAACTTTATTTCAGCGCACAAAATTTAGTCAGCACAGCATTGTAACACAAAAAGGTGACAGGAAATGTACAAGACTTGTCAAACAGGAGATACATAAATTAACAAATAAAGTCAATATATACTAATAAATAAATTATATAATGTTAATTATAAATAAATAAACAAACAATTCTTTTAGTTCATCTAAAGAGAAAGCTATTGACAATATGTAAATAGTTTGGTGTTTTAAATAAAATAAGATCATTATAATTTAAATAAATAAATAAATATAAATAAATATAACGAGTTATTTTAGTGTGACCATAGAGCAAATTTACTTTTATATAGTAAACATTCAAATTTATTTTTATATTGCATAGCTCTAGAAACAGTGCTGGCTAAACAACAACCCCTTAAAACACTTGGTCAACAAAAACATGTAATGTACCGTAGTCAGAAAAGATGCCATATTAATTCAGAAGTATTCAAAAAGTAACATCATCTCATTGAAACTTTTGTTAAAGATGTTTTTTTTTCAAAGTGCATGTTGGCAAAAGTACCTTACACAAACTACTGTAGCCTTATATCACTCGAAGCTTTCGTTTCATTTGTCGTAAACAGATCAATCTACATGGTCTTGCTGGTTAGATTTGTCAAAGACACATATGTGTTACTGCTCTATATCTAAACAATAGAGCTATTACACTAATAATATATGTTATATTAATTCCTAGGTTCATAAAAATGAACTATAGTCCTGACTCCTGATCAGGTAGAAGTTGGTCAAGAAATGGCTCACTGCAGCTATTATTAAAGCACAAGCTTGTAAACTATTCACATTCACAGAATCAAATCCAGGGACGAATAATCATAGATAAGATTGGAATTAAAAGTGCTACCATTTCTTCTGCTTTTATGTCAACTCCGTGGTTCATTCTTTCAGATTTTTCCTCGCTTTTGGTTCTTGATTCACGTGGGAGCACTGAAACACCAAGATGTTGATGATTAATAGGGTGCAGTATAGAACAACATTAGGAAATTAGAAGTATGTCATTTAATAATAAAAAACAGCAACAAGAAAATTATAATAAAATTATAACTCTAAGAAGCTTACAGCATTTATTTCATCATACCTTTAACACTAAGAGCTGTGCATTCCTGGTAATTAACGTCAATAATGTAACAGCAGTATGTTCCTGCATCAGTGAGTCGAAGATTCTCAACCTTGAGGGAGAAGTTGCCTTTTACAAATTCGTGAGAAAACACCTGAGTTCTGCCCGTGTAGTCCTGGTGCTGCTCCCTAGCCGACCCTCTGCCTGCTTGTATGTCATAAACATTCTTGATGTCATTATATCTCCAATGTGCTGTCAGATCTTGCAATTGCTTATCGTAGCGACAGGGAAACACTACAGAACTTCCACCAAAACCCTCCACTGTTTTCTGTAGAGACACTGAAAAACAGACAGAAATAGAATACGTGATTTTATTCATTAGGAACTGATTGAATTGTAAAAGCATGACATAAATGTAAAGGAGGTTTAAATAATAAGTAGGCATGGGCCGAATACCGGTTTCAAGGTACACCGAGGTTTAAGAGTTAAGGTTGACTGTGATAATGTTTCTAAGGCATGAGCTATGTTTACAGAAAAATAAATAAATCATGTAATTCAATGTTTGGTGTTTATGTCTAATTTATATGACAATTTGTTTTTTGAACGAATATTGTCATTTTAAGGCTTTATTTTTGCCTGACACAAATGTTCTATATGTTGGTTCGAAATTAAATGTATTGTGTCCAGTTGAAATGCAGATATTTGGAAATAACACATTTTAGTCTTTTAATAGCAATACCGTATTGTACATGGTATTTTTGATTAAGGTTATTATTCCATCATACCGTCCCTTGCCTATGAGTTTTTGGTGATGTTAGCTGAAAAGAAAGGGCCATTTCAGAGTTGTTGAAAGTGCATTTAGGTAAATTAAGTAACTAGAGCCATTTCACTGGACTCTATTGACTTTGACTGTATGGACACAAAACCATTGACATTTCACTTTGTGTTCCACAGAAAAGTCATGCATGAAAGCAACTTAATGGTGTCAGGGGTATGGTAGAAGAACCCAAGCGCAGATAGCGATGCAAAACAAACTTTAATAATACAAACAAAAACCCACAATGGGGGTAAAACAGGAATATAAAACTATAAACTTTAAAGAAACGACTTACCATAAGGGGGCAAAATAAGAAAACAGGATAACTAACTACTTAAACTACAGGGAAAGGCTAAATACAAACGGCATCAAGATATTGTGCTAGGAAATCCAGCTGACAAGGTAATTCAACAAGATGATATAACAAGCAAACAACAAGGCAACATAGCAAAACAAGCAACCACAGGACAGCAAACACAAGAGCATTTAATAGGGAGACTAACAAAGGATAAATAACAAAGGAAACGAGAGGAACGGGGCCAAAATCAAGGAGAGAGCGCATATTATGTCATGACAACAATACTTTGTCTCTCTACACGCAAAACATGAGGCTCTGTCATGATCCTGCCACTAGACCATGAAAGACATGACAAGAGACACAATCATGACAGAAACCCCTAGCATTCACCTGGAGGGCAGACTACTTTGACAAAACAGACTGGGTAACAGACAACATCCAACAAAACATGGTAAACATAAACAAAGGCAAACAAGAAATGACAATGAAAGGGTTGGGGTGAGACAATAAAAATGGGAGGGGGGTCAGTCCAAAGGGGTTGGGGCTAGGTGGGGGAGTCTTAGTCCAGGGAGAAGGCTCGGGAGCGCTGAGTTTGAGAGGACTCGACAGTTAATCCACAAGATGCTGAAATAGGAAAACGACAAGGCAACATAGCAAAAGGAACGAGCACAGGACAGCAAACACAACGGCATTAAAAAGGCAGACTAACAATGGATAATTTACAAAGGACAGGTGTCCGGAATGAAACACTGATGGAAAGCTAAACGAGGATATGAGAGGGGCGCATATTATGTCATAATACTATACTCTCTCCATGCAAAACATGAAGCTCTGTCAAGACAAAATGGTATTTATTCATATCTGGGTAACTCTCGTTTCAAGAATATACACAAGTTTCACTTTCATATATTGTAAAAGTAATTCAGGTGCTTACCATCGTCAATAAACAGCAAAATGTAACAAATGCTCAACCAACTGCAAAACAAACACAATAAATGGGCATGCAATAACTATAACGGCAACACAATATTCCATTATAATATATTTAGCAAAGCTCGAAGCAAACATGAGTAAATGTCAATGCACATCTCATCCTACTATTGCTAGTGTATCCATACCATGTCCAAATGTCTATGACATGGTCTCGCTGCAATATAAAGTATGGATATAGATTTTCACACAACTTTCCCGTAACGTTTCACGTCCATATTACGTATTAATGAAACAAGCTGAGACAGGTGAGAGCTGACTCAGGCCCCGCCGCATCTTTCTTCCATTACGTCACTGATACCTGGGCAGCTTCACTGGAAACTGAGACTATTGCACGACAATATTGCATTGAAATGTATCCTCGCATCAGTTTAGAGGTTCACTATGTTAGCCTAACATACGAAACAGAGACTTGATGTGAAAGTATAAGCTGTTTGTTTGAGTCATAACAAGGTCAGATTGTTGTCGAGCGCAAAATGAGGAAAATATATACAAACAGTGATGCACGAGGCAAACTAGGAGATTATTTATTTTTATTTTCCTCTGGTCTGAAAACATTGGTTAACATAACTGAATATGAACAACCTAACAATGTCAAACAATTTAAAAAAGAGAGATTTACACGACATATTTAGTATATTACTAGCATGGTAAAATCTTCTTTATTTCACAGCTAAACAAGCGCAGCTGTTAAAACTTACTTACGTCAGTAGATATAAACAGCTTATCTAAAGCTAACAAGAATAAAAGTGCCCACTTTTATTTCGCAAACGTTTCATGAGAATTAACAACTTACCTTTTCATCACGGTGATGTTATTTATAATCATTTAAACAGTAGTATCTATTACAGACAATTGAGCCTATTCGCTGTCACCGAATTTGGAGCTGCCTGCTACGACGGTTAAATTCGCATGGCCGCGCATGCGCCGTCTAAATGGTTACCAGCATCCTTTGTGTAAAAACTATTGTTTTGCTGCTTATAAAATCACAATTGTACTGTTACAGCGCAGCCAATAAAACAAAATAAAAATGAAAAAAAATATTCGGACGGTCTGGACTTAATGAGAAACGTTATTCACTGAAATAAATAATTATCATGTCAACAATAAAGATAAGAACATGCAAGCCTGCCATCTGTACACCAATGATAGTAGACCTTTCCTCACAACTATTTTGCGACTTTAACCAACTTGTTTCAAGGTAATTTTATAGTAATAATAAGCCAATTCCCCAAAAGCTAAAGCCTATATATTTTCTATAGCAGGTGTCGTTTATTTCATTGTCACTATGGTTACTGTAGTTACATATTACACTAGTGCCTCACGCCTACTAGTGTCCAAATATGTTTTTATGAAGTATCTTTCTTTTATATTTGTTGTGTGCTCCTGAGTTTATTTGAGCTTTCTTTTGTCATAATGTAAAAAAATGACCATTAAACGAATCATTTTCACACAAATATAAAATAGCTTATTGTAATTATGGTAAATGGAATTGCTCCTATTTTATGATGCTTTTTATATTATTCGTAAGTTATGGGAGTCAAGGTATTTATTTATTTTTGAATATGACGTTTTTAATAACAAAACAAAGAATTTAGAAAAATAACTGGAAGCTATTAAACTTGTACGCAAGATGGCGATGTACAGAGTTGGCCACAGCGGCAGAGAAGAAGAAGAAGAAGACGAAGACGAAAAGACGGAAGTAAAAGCAGCATATAAACAAAGATGCTCACGTCTTATTGCACTTACTGACAGTGTGCTGAACACGATGATATATTTGCGCCTTTATCAGCCCGATGATTGATATTTGTAACCACACATAGACGTGTGAGTCGCAGTCAGGCGTGTGCTGTACTGTAAGTATACAATCTGTGAATGTTTATATTATTATAAATAGGCTAGAATAAGAGCAGTGCAGCACCCAATGCTAAAGAATCTGGGCATATTGGGATTGTACTGTAGCAGTAGTGACTGTCATATTGACATATAAACGTTTGAACAACATTTAAAAAATCAGTCTAATACGACGAGATTAGTTGATCATGTTAACCGTACTAAATTATTTGTATATATTTCACAGTTGTATACTGATCTGATATGAATAAGCCTGATTAGATACACTAGTAATGGCGTTTATTTATTGCTAAAATACGATCAATGTATTTTTTTTGTTGAGGACCTCTTGCATTTTTCTGTGTGTCGAAAATCTACTGACGTGTAAATGTTTATAAAGTCTGCATATGTGTGTTTTATAATTTGTATTGGCTTGAATTTTTAGATTTAATATAAAAAATACACAATGCATTGTATAGCTGTTTTGCTTCAGAACATTTATAATAACAAACAATAACAAAAGTCAAACAAAACCTTTGAATGCAAAAATGTTATGTACTAGTGTGACCATGTGCTGAATAAGGACATGCAAAAATAAAACAATATGGGGCAGTTTCACAGACAGGGATTATTTCAAACCAGAACCAGGCCTTAGTTAAATTTGGATATTTAAGTCATTGTTAAAAACATAATTGCCAAAAAAAACATTAATGGTGTGCATCTTGAGACAAAACAATCACACTGATATATTTTAAGATATGTCATAACAAGTTGTTTTTCGATGAAGATAAATTAGTCTGGGACTAGGCTTAAACCATGTCCGGGGAACCGCCCCTTTGTGTTCTACTTAATTTTTAAAGTTATAATGTCTTATTCAGATATTATCCTAACTATGCATGATGATAATATTTTTGCACTACCCTTGTTTCAAACTTCTGAATGCAATCTTCTGCAGAAGTGAAAATCAATATTTTGTATTGGTTTGTGTTTTTCATTGATCAATAAACGTTCTTGTATTTTTATCAGATGGCATTCCCATTCAGAATCCCAAAGAAGAAACACCCATCCGATGCGTGCAGTCTTGATATGCAGTCGCCACTGTCTCGACTGCAGGACAGAAGCTCACCCAAGGTAAAAATGCCATACTGCGTTTCACTGATGTCCTTTTGCACCTGCAAACAAAATCTTATGTGTTCATTTCATCATGTCTGGAGAAGGTTATGAGCTGTTAAAAGTCTAGTTTTATACAAGCAATTTCTTCTTTGTACACGTTGAAATGTCTCATTATTTTCTCATGTGTTCCTCAAAACAGATGCAGTGGGATTCTGTCACTCATAATGGAAGAGCAAGTCATAAATTCTGTTTTACCAATGGAAAAACATTTTCAAAAGATAGTCAGAGGGGTGAAACTATAAGGTAAGTCTAATTTTTCAGTGTCTTCATGTCTGGTGTTGGTTTGATAGGCGAGTTTTGAAATCACCACTAGATGGAGCTGTTTGTTCAGTTTAAATCATGTGCTAAGGAAAGCATCACTGTTACTTCACTTTTGCTCAATTATAGGCTTAGGGATTGAACAACCCCAGACAGATTTTTACCAGTGTGACAAATCAGATTGATCTATACTGAAGTACCCACACCATATTTAGGTAACAGAATTTTATAGAGACCTGAAAGGCTCTTTTCAAATTAGATCTTAAAAAAACCACTTCAATATCGCACCCAACAATTTTACTTTAAAAATGTCATAATTTCAGTTTGTAAGACAGGTGTATTTAGTTGTTAATGTTCGGATCCCATTTGATGTGAAGTCTGGGTAGTGTACTATATTTTTTGATCATTTGATCATCCCGTTACATTACAGAACATTAAATGGCACTTTGTATTTGAATTTACATTCAGGTCGCCTGAAGCACTCACCTGCTCTACTCACGCTCTCAAAGGAACTGTACGTGGAAAAATCAGTTTTACGCTAAATAAACAACCGATTAAAATCAGCCCCTCTAGAGTCAACAGGACGCCCAACAAAGTCTCTGAAACTGGTAGTTCAAGGGCAAAATGTCAGACCCCCACCCCAGGCAGAGATTTCACTGGAAATAACAGGTGAGATGTATATGTCAACATACGCTGTAACATTTTTATTTTCCTAATAATTTTTTTATTCATTTTATAGCTTGTACAAATATCAAAATTATGTCATGCTTGTAATTTATTCACTCTCATGTCATTGAAAACCTGTCTATGACTTTTCTTTCAGTGGAACACAAAAGAAGATATTTTAAGAAATGTCTCTGTGGTTTTGCTTTCATACAATTGAAGTCAATGGTGGTCAGTGTTGTTTGGTTGCCCACATTCTTCAAAATATCTTCTTTTCTGCAGAAGAAAGAAAGTCATACAGGTTTGAAATGACTAGAGGAATCATTAATGATGTAAGAATTTTCATTTTTGGGTGAACTGTCCCTTTAAGTAGCGTAGGAGCTTCGGTAGAAGAGGTAGTAACCTCAGTTTCTATTACCTTTACTGAATGGAAAAGAAAACTGAAACGAAATTTGTTAAAGAAAGAACATTATACAGGCTTGAAACTGCATGAAGGTGACAGAATTAAACAGAAGTGTTGTTTTTGGATGAAAAAATCATATTAAAATGTCTTTTTCAACCCCAGCTTTTCATTGTGGACTTTTGAATGCGCCAAGTTTAAGCATCTAGTGGATTTTATAACATGTACTGTATGTGTGTCAGATGGAGACCCAAGAGAGCATCAGACACTTTGTGCCGTGATGAGAACCACATGGGCGACTTTGAAAGCCCCTCGTTCAAGATTCGTAGAGGTATGTCCATGCCAGATCTCAGCTCTGTGTCTGACACGTTATATAAGCAGAGCTAACTCACTTTATTTACCAACAACTCGGAAATGAGATTAGAGGCACTTTGTGAGAACGTTCCCATCCAAAGCACCAATTAACATGCTAGCAAGCACTCAAAACACATTAGCAACCACACGGTGATGCCCTAGCCACCCAGAATACCCTAGATACCTTGTAGCAACATGTTAAAAAGCCCCCAAATATCCTGAGCAACTGCATAGCAACATCCTAACCACCCAGAACCGCCTAAAAACCACATAGCGACATGCTGAGAAGTAAGAAGCCCTTACAAACACATTTCGCAACCACATAGAAAAACCTTAACTACACTAAAAACCCTATAAATCCTAAATCAACATGCTAACAAGCTCTCTACCCATCCAAAACAGTATAACAATTGCATATGAAGATGCTAGCAAGCCCTCAATACACCCTAGCAACCACATAGAGATACTGGATCCCCCCAGAATACCCTAGAAACCACATAGCAACGTTCTAAAAAGCCCTCATAACACTTGTGTAACCACATAGAAACACTTTAACTACCCAGTATACAATAGAAACCACGTAGCAACATGCTAGCAAACACCGTAGAAACTACACAGCAACATTCTAACCACCCAGAGGATCATAAAAACACCCTTCCCATCCAGAACACACTAGCAACCGAATGTCAGCATTCCAACATGCACTCAAAACAACTTAGCAACCACACATGCTGTATCTGAAACCGTATACTGTGACAGTATGTACTGAATTTAAGTAAGTGCCTATCTATTGACCGTTAAAACAGCATGTTCTATATATTATGAGTGAGAGTAGTAGTATACTGCATCTGCCATGTTTTATTGTTATGTGACCCGTATGCTCTTTGACATATGATGTAAACTGAGGTTTCGGACCTACTATTCGTGACTCACGCTCATACTTGTATATATATACTAAATAGTATAGAAAAAGTCGATTTTAGAAGCAGGGATAGAGATGTCCTAACCACCCAGAACACCCCAGAAACCACATGGCAACACACCAGCAAGCCCTCAAAACAACTTAGCAACTGCCCAGTAACATCCCAACCACCTGGAACACCTTGAAAATCACAAAGCAACAATTTAACAAGCCCCCAAAATTATCTTGCACATTAGCTTTCTAAGACAGTTGTGTGTATTTTGTACAGTTTTAGTGTTGTGGTGGCAGCCTTTTTACAGGGAAATCCCACTCAGAGTTTCTTTAGATTTTATTAAAATGTTCATTTGATGAAATTAAGAGTTTTGGCGACACCACAAACACAATATGGCACAAATGTTCCTGCATAATCCTGAAAGGGTCTTGGGTTTCTTCCTAATTAGTTGGATCATTCAACTAAACAAGCAGTTCAAGTAAACTGTAAACTTTGGCTGGGATATCTGATGCAGATTATCTAGAAGCTAATGAGGGAAAAAGTCTTATTTTAGGCCACGGGGTCTCTAACAAAGCAACTTAATGATCGGAGCGTCTATTCCTTTTGTCTTTCTCCCTACAAACCCTTCAGGCGGTATGTTTTAACGTCTCACAGCTGTCTCCTGTGACCCGCCTTCACTCCCTGCTCTACATAATATTGGACGGCATCGGAGTTTTCCTGGCGTAGCACGGCTGATAAATAAACAAATGCTAAACTTTATGGATCTGTTAAAACGGTCCTCATGCTCTTATTCTCGAAAGCCCTCTTTTACTGTGTCCCCTTCTGTCTCCGGGGAATAAAACTACTAACCCCGTTTCATGGCTAATGTGACCTCCATCAAGGTGGAGAAATGATTCTCGGTCAGCGAGGTCGTTTTTTATGCGCCGGGGACTGAATAAAGAGGAAAAACAGTTGATAGAAGGTTATGTGCTGCTCGTAAAAATGGTACGTTTCTGTTTTTTTAAACAAAGTTCTACGTCATTCCGTTCTGTCAGATTCAGGGGAAACGGAGACGAGCGAGTTTTTCCGTGAGGAAGAGGACATTGAGGGAACACAAGGGCCTTCTCGAGTGACGGAGACGCAGCGGCCGTCAAATGTGAAAGAGGTGCACATTTCAAAGACTGATCGCAGGTTCAAGTCCACAGGTTGTGCTTCTCCGGTCGAGGTGAGGAGATGTTCAGGTTCAACACTAAAAGGTCTTCAAATAAACGTGTTTTTAAAACTGATGCCAACTAGGTCCATCACTTTTGATCATTTTAACAAAAATACTGACTTCTTTTTTATATATACTGTATGAAGATCAAATGTTGTCCTATACCATATTATAACTAAATAAACAGAGACTAAAAAATTTAAATATTTATTTTAATTTGTTCCTTATTTATTGCATCTTTATTCTCTGGGAGATTTCTTTAAGATTTCTTGGTCAAATTGTGAACAAAAAGTAGATAATATATATTATGTTTTCGTCCAAAGTAAATGAATTATGATTAGCAAAACATATAAAGAGTGCTTATTGTTTATGGATCTGTAGATGTTAAACATTTATAGCATATGCACAACAGCGCCCCCTACTGTATAAACGTGAAGTCATAGAAAGCTGGAAAAAATCATCAAATGAGGGGAAGCATTGTGTCATGAATAAACAAATGTCTATATGCTATATAAATGTCTATATAATGTCTATATGTCTATATACGGGTAAAGAGCTAATACTAAAGAAACCATGCAACATATTTAAAAAAAATGACATCTTTCAAACATTTTGTTATTGTTTCCTCTTGTCTCCATATTTCAGAGCACACCAAAGCAAGGGAAGAACGTAAGTGTTCCGACTGAAGAGTCCACCTTCAAACTGTCCAATCACGAGTCTCGCTCAGAACGTCACGTTCAGGATGAGCAACCAGGTCTGAGGTCTGCTGGAGAGAAAGCTGCTCTCCCTGTGCCTCTCAGAAAAGACCCACTGGTTTCACCTTCAAGCTCCAAGAGTGAAGACCCCTTTAAGTCATTTTATAAGAACAGATTGAGCAGGAGACCCCGGCTTTTCGAAAAGACCTACAAGAGAGCGAAGCCCAGCTCCACAGAGCCGAGTATGTGTGACTTGTTCTGTTTCTCTCTTGCTTTTATTCTCCCTTCATACCGTTGTTCTTCTACCACTTCTCACCTACGTTCTTATCAAACCATTGCTAATTTTAAGGCGTTTAACATTCCTTTTTACAAGTGGCTCAAAGTATGAGCATTAGTATCAGTTAGACAAACTAAAAACAGGCTGCGTTACACTTCCACCAAAAATCTAGATTAAGAAATCCAGATTAAGTGTGAATGTAAGAAAAGAGCGAAATTGAATCATCCCAGCAGGTGAGACAGGAGACTGCGCATCAGTCACATTGTTTAAAGAGGCGTGGTCTATTCTGAGCTGTTGTTAGTGAAGGGTGACCTCATAAAGATTAATGTCTTTAAGTGTGAAGCCTGCAGAATAACGCCGTTCACCCTCATCTAGATTACTGCAATCCTGACCTCAAGCGCTGGGTAAAGCCCCTTAAACCCGCGTCTGCTGAAGAGCGAAAGATGCACCTTCTAGTTCCTCATCACACACCTGAGACATGTTCAGGAGAGCAGTTTTACCGTACTATAACATTTAAACCCTTTAGTTGATGGTGACTGCACGGGATGGGCATTCTTTTATAAAGAAATTCAATGGTATGGTTCGAAAAGATAGGAAATGTAGCATAATCGGAGCGTACATCTGTCCTATTTGAACCATTTACTGTTGAAAAAAGAGAGCAGATGCTATTGAATGTGTTTTTGACGGTTTTATGGGTTGGAAAGGAAAAGAATAGAAGGAAGTGGATGGATGGATGGAAATCAAGAGTAGTAAATAAAGGGATGATTACACATGTCCCTGTGTCCCATTCAAAGCCTGTTATGGTACCCAACCAAGACTTTAAGTACAGAGACGGAGTCCAAAATGAATGTTCTCCAAGTCCCAAATGTCAGTAAAGATGTAGTAGAGTAAATGCGTTGCGTCACATAGGCAATTGAATTCAAAGGCACTTATAGTTAAAGTTGCAGACAGTTGAGATTCACAAAATGTCCCAAATTTTATTAAACCGCTTCGCCTTGATTTTGAACAGAGTGACAGATGACCTTTCTTAAGCACAAATATTCATTGTCTTTTAATTAATATGAGGTCATAATTCCGTGCGTAATAGATATAATAGAATTAGCACATGTAAACTGTTTACCAAAGGAAACGTGTTGCAGCTTCTAACATTTACCTCGGTGGAAAGTTTACCATCAGATGTTTGGTGTATCTACTGTAACTTTGTTTTGTTTTTTGTTCCCCAGAACGCCATGTTTGAATATGAGGGATTCTCACATAAAGCCACAGAGCAAAAAAAAGGAATGAAATAAAAAGAATCGTCACATTTTTGTGACAGGTTGCAATTCACAGCGAGACAAAGAGCGCATTGTTAAAGCAGCTACATTTTGTCATATTACATTTTTTAGGAAAATAATGCAGTTTCATAGAAAATAATTCTCACCAGCCATTGGGAGGTTAACTGAGGAGGCTTCGAGAAACTGAGCTTTCAGTGTTTACAACTTTTTTATTACCTTTCGGCTTGAAACTATAAACAGCTTTGCTTATTCAGCCCGCCAGTGTTTTTACCTGCTAATATGGCTTTAATAGTGATATATTCACAATATTAAACCTAATAAAATGGTTTTAACTATTAGCATGTAAAAAGCAGCGTTGAGGAATGATGGTTAAAACGAGAATTCTGTCCCTCGGTTCATTGAAAGCCTGTATTTGCCTCTTTCTTTTACGGTACACAAAAGAAGATATTTTGAGAATTGTCTCAGGGGTTTTGCATTCATACAGTGGGATCCGGTGTTGTTTGGTTACAGACATTCTTCAAAATAACTTTGTTTGTGTTCTACAGAAGAAAGAAAGTCCTACAGTTTTGAAATGACATGAAGGATCATGACAGATTCATTCAGTTTTGTTTACGGGTGAACTATTCCTTTCAGCATTTGAGCTCAATGATGAAATTGCAGGGACAGTAATGATGAAAGGGTTAAGTACAGTATATCCCTCTCTTCTCAGTCGTGCTGTCCAGCGATGAGGACGGATCGGATGAGGTGAACGACATGCCTGGAAGCTCGCGAGAGCCGCTGGACTCAGGGGCCGTCGGGGATACCCAGGTAACTTATGAAAGTCTTTGTGTATTCAAGAACCCTTCTTAATTCTCCATTCGAGGAAGTCCCGAGATTTCACAGAGACAACATATTTTGACTGGTCTTCACGTAAACCATCCGTTTGAAGCCTAGATTTGTTCAGTCTGGTCGGGGAGTTTCGAATTTATCTGTTTACAAATATTCATTCAAACTCTTTAAACATTTTACCATTGTCAGAATTGTTAGTATCCTTCACCCGTTCCTCATCCTCGCATGTTCAATTTTGCAGCGGACGAACAAATCAGTTATGGCACCCCGGTATGAGAAGGTTCATTTGGCGTGACATTCGAAACGCAACATATTGGATTTGCCCTCGATTTCAAACTCCAAGCATCATCGAGAGAAAGCTATGGCTTTGGATCAAAGGGCAGGAACGTTTGATGTCGATTAAGACAATACGACTCAGGTGTTTGTCAATACACGCTGGCGTGCCTACCCGCAGTTGACATGTGGCCGAAATGAGAAACTCATTTTCAGGGCTGCTGTGTTTCTTAACATATTTCTCTCTCGTAACTCGGGGAGAAGTGAGTTTTGTTTATTTTAATTCCGTCCGAGGAAAATGGAAACCACAAACTCGGACGAGTGCGGGTCACTGTGGGTTGAATCCGCACATGACTGAAAAGCGCATTGAGATGAATCTGATATTCAGATAAGCCTGATTGGGACGAATTGGGTTACTTGTGTCCGGAGGCTTGGCGAGGTTTTTAAAAACATTTCAAACTTGCATATGAAATGTTGAGAGAAACTTTTGGCCGAACTGTTTTTGGTTTTTACAAGTGATGATGTTACCTCGGTCTTGGGGTCAGTGGGGTTGTTTTTGTCGCTGAGTTTTCTTTCGCCTCCATGCTTCAGACAGGGAAACAAAAGAGCCCGAAGGTGAACACAGGGAGCCAGAAGACAACAAGCAAAGTAGAAGTGCCTTCCATCATGGAGCTGCCCTTCTCCACTCTCCATTACGATACAGGAGAGGCAGAGTCCAATGGGACTGTTGTGGTAAGAGAATGTGTGCGTGTTTATGTGTAGTCGGACAACATGTACTGTACCGTGATAGGTTTCTTTTTCTATGATATCACATCGGATGGCCCCGCCCACCGTGACAATTTATTGGTCGAAATCCTGCTCCAGACGATATTACAATGGCTAACGTTTTGCATATCTAATCATATTTCAGTTTGGAGATTTTGGTTCTGAAATCAAGTGTTACTTCGTGTGAATCTGATTTTATACTAATGCCTGGTTTCATTCACTACACTTTATTGCTTAGTTTATGAATAAAATGATCTTTCGTAAGTGTTCATCTCATTTTAAATACATAAAATCATATGTTTTTATTATTTGTTGTATTGTTTTTGGATTCAATTTCCAGAAAGATAATCTGTCATTACCGCAATGTGCAATTTTGGTGATGCAGGTACCTTGAAGCCCTAGACAGCAAAAAGCCTTTCAAAAATAAAGTGTTGAGAAGTTTTAAATTAATTTTATGCAATTAATATACAATAAAATTTGAATATATTTACATTAATATCAATGAAATATAAAATAAACTGTTGTAATATAACTAAAGACAGATCAGAAGTTAAGTCTGTCTATATGATCTACATTATACAGTAATCGTAAACTGATCAATACTATTAATACTAATTGTATTATAGGAATTATGTTGATTAAAAACTTCCAGCTTTGATATATTTTAGGGTCTTCAAAGTCGCCGCCCTTTGACTAGAATTTGCAAAATCGTGCTTTGTCATCCAACTTCTTCAGGCTTCACCCTGAAAACCTAAACAATATCTGTTCTGTACTCATTGGCGGCTTTTTCTTCATTTTTAATGATCGAAATCATGCACATCAGTAATGTTTTCAATAAAAAGCCATTTTAATAAAAGCGACTTAAATACCCTAAAAAACCCAAGGCATAGTCCTGGCTTAGGCTAAGCCTTGTCTATGAAACCGGGCCTCAAACATCCACATTCAGATGAAATAATTTGTATAACTATGAGAAGCAATTTAATCAAGTATTTAAAAACATGTGAACGGTTGTTTTTTCTATCAACCTGTTCATGTTAATCCACTTACGTGTGTCCTTTTCCTAAATGAAGGACACATTAAATAAGTCCTTTCTGTTCTCCCAGATCTGAATTATTTTCCAGCACATGCGTCCAGCTCGTTCACTCTGCGCACTGGCCAATCATGCATTTCGATATCTGTTGTTGTTTTGTGTTTTTTTTAATAAGGGACATCTGTTATTCCAGTATTTTAATTGGCCGTTCCTGCTACAAACCGCAAAACAACAGCCAGCCAAAATCAGACTGCAGATGTGATTTTGAGACCGTTTGTAGAAAGCGAATGTTCACTTGCCAGTAAATTCCAGCTGTTTCTCAAACACGCCGCAAAGCGGCGGAGACCTGTCGCAGTCGCGTGTTCATTAGCACAACAACAACCGTCTGTTACTTAAACTGGCTCAGACCGTGGAATACGGCGACGTTTATCACCGCTGGCCCATAAATGCTTCAAAAGCATATTGCAGTGATTTAATGTTGGGGGTTCCTTAAAAAATATTATTTCACCCAAAAATGAAAATTATATCATTTGCTCATTGTCATGTTGTTTTAAACCCTTGATTTTTTTGGGGGTGAACATGAGAACTTCTGAAGACTTTACCTCCTTGCTGTTTTCCAATGACAGTGAATGGGGACTGGAGCTTTCAGGGTTCACAAAGGATTTAATAGCACTATTAAAGTATGACGTGTGATCGGTGTGCGCGAGTCAAACCACTTTTATGTGTTCAGAATATAACATAAACAAGGAAACCGCTTTTTTGAAGCTCCAGTCCCCATTAACTTCCATTGCCTGGAAATATTATATACTACAATATACTATATACATTTCTTATATATTATACATATTGCGCATCCTTTATATGGGTTCAGAACAAGATGTGGGTGAGTAAATCATGAACGTATTTAAATTTTTGCTTGCACAGTGACTTTAGTTAATAGTTTTTTGTTAGGAGATGTTTGATAAAAATTGGGAGTTTGTAGCTTCAAGGCAACTGGTTTCATTGTGTCGGGCGTTTGTTATCTTTATCAGGATAAGCAGGGACATCCTATGAGTGTGTGTGTGAGTTTATTGACCATTGTTTTATGTGACTGTGTACTTATTTGCTGTTCCAGCTGTGCTGATATAACAGCACTGTTTTATTTGTGCGGTCTGTCCAACCTCTCGCATGCACTTTGTAGTCTGAAGTTTAAGAGACTGCCAGTTCTTTGTAATCCTGTCCATGTTTGTCTTTTCTCTTAATGTGATGTCCCTCTTTTATAGATCACAGATGACGGCATCTCAATACCACTGAAAGGTATTTACAAGTAAACTCTCTTTGGTTAAGGTCACCTTGTTGGTAATTTGGTAAATGTTGTTTGTGTGACTTGAAATACATTGTCAACAAGCCAATTTGCGTTAAAACATTAACTTGCAAGGGTTACGTGCAGTATGTGTGGATGGAGAACAGGTGTGTGTGCGATTGTGTTTGTGAGCTTTAGACATTAAAGGATTACATCATTCAGTCTGGTGCTCTGTTGGGGGACAGCAGTGAAAACTACACTTCATATTATTGGGTGTTTTGTACCATAGTATTTGACGCGGGTTATTAAAGGGACAGTTCACCAAAAATGAAAATTCTGTCATTATTTACTCACGCTCATGTCATTTCATACCTGTATAAATTATTTTGTTCTGATGTACACAAAGACAGATATTTGGAAGAATTTTCAGGTCCGGGACATCTTTGACAACCATAGTAGGAAGAATTAAATGGTAGTCAAAGGTGCCCGAGAACTCTTTGATTTCCTAAATTTTTCAAAATATCTCTTTATGTCTTTAACAGAACACAAAAATAAAAACATTTCTCCCCCTACTATGGTACTGGATGATGTCCCAGAAATGAAAGTCCAAATATCTTTCTCTGTGTTCATTGGAACAAATGTATTTTTTACAGGTTTGAAACACTGAGAAAACTAAGATTTTTCATTTTTGGTTGAACTATCCCTTTAAAAGGAAAGAAAGTTTAACTTTGATAGTAATTTTCTTCATCTATAAAACATGTATGCATATATTACCAACCATCATGTTAAAAGATGACCAAAAAATATTTGTATGTAAATATATTTTCTTACAAAGGCACGACCATCAGATTGCTGTTTATTGTGGTGCTGCCCCCAGTGGGGATAGTGTAATTGCACACAGCTCACTCATTGGATCAGACTGAAGTTCTTTGACCCTTTACCCTGTTTTGTCTGGCGACTGCTCTCCCTCAACTGTCTCTGACCCTCTCTCTTTCTCTCTCTCTCTCTCAGCATTAAGGCGGCTAAGATTATAATGCTATTTTTATGTGCGAGATGGTGTAGCTGGAGAAAACGTGTTTGCTTGACTTCAGTCGGCCCTCCAATACTGAGTGTGTTTACGCGCGCGCATGTGTGTGTGTGCATGCGTGCGTAAGATGCTTATGCTGGTTTCAGACAGACCAATCTCTAGTCATAGCTTTCGGTGGCCTTTGTACGTTAGCTGTACATTGAAGAGAAAATACTGAGATAATATAGCCGTGCATCATTAACAATATAAATAAGAATTTGATCGAGCTGTGAACAGTTTTTTAAGGAATAGGAAGCAGTTACAATTAACAGGAATTGAATTTTTGGAGTTTATGAAAGAATTCAAAAGCATTATACATTTTAGATTACAAAAGAATAACGATTTGTTAATGACACATCAAACCATATTTAATTATACGATCCATAACTCCATATCTAAAAAATAAACAAAATCTGTTACCGAGCAAGTACATTCAAATTCTGTATCTCCTTACCTTATTCCGATTTACAATCAATGTCGATAGAGAGACAAAAGTTACGCATCGCGCCTTTAAATAGGCAAAATTCAACAAAATAAATAAATTCTGTTTCTTTCAGGTGCAGATGGTGATGATGACATAGCACTCAGCGTGACATGCGCACAGCTACTCTTGTACGGTCTTTGGGATGGAGGACTGGCCCGTGACGGAAGTCTGTTGCCAGACACAGAGGAGCCCGCCCCCTCTCTCCTCTTCCTCATAGTGTCGGATGCTCAAGCACGGCTCATCCAGAAAGAACTGTCGGTCATACACTCGGTACACACTTCAAGTGAGGCCTGCACTAGACCATTCTTTCGTGTGACCTTCATGTTTTATACCAACCGTGTGAAAGTTGCAAGGAGAATGCAGAATGCATTTCGATGAAGAAGTTAAACCAAGATAGCAGATTACAAACATGCTGCTGAACTCTATAGTTAAAATATATATATTTTATTTGAACTATAATAGGCTATGCTTCGTGTCATATGATTATTAAAGCGTTATGTTTATAAGCTATTAGCTTAGCAACTATGGCGTACGATGTATAACGTTACTGTTTTAATGGGGGTAGGTAGATCTTTCTTGCTGTCCAATGACATTCCCAGATGTCATACAAAGTAGATTTGTCATACAAAGAAGAGCATTTGGCAAAACGACAAAGAAAAGCAATTGGCAAATGCTTTTTTTTTTTAAAGTAATTTAAAATGTGCATTTAAATGATTCATTAATGTACTTTATCTTTCTACGTTTAACAACAATAATAAGAGTATTCAACGTGTTTATTTATTTATAAATAAATAAAAATACATTTGTTTTATTGATTAATTAAACTTAATTTTAAAACAAGAATGTAAAAAACAATTTTTAATACATCTTTAATATCTCAATTAAAAAAAGTGATTTCTTTTTATTTACTTTTAATGTTTAATTGTCAAATTGATCCATCGATTCTTCGTTTTATTTTAAGATGGCACTCACGGTCCTCCATAAGCGACATGCTAACATCAAACTAATGAACTCAATTGAGTCTAGTGTGTACACTTGAAAAATTAAAAATGGTATTTAATTTGTGTTTACTGTGGTTTTACAACAAATCCCATAGTTAAACTGTGTGTGTGTGGCTGGACCATTGGCCATTAAAGGATTTATTCCTTAAATCTGTTGTTAATACTGTTAAGAGTCTTGGAAACGTATCTAAACAGGTGTTATGCACTCCTTTGTTTAATATGTGTATAAAGAGACCAACAACTTTTATATTGAATTATTAGCGGCCGCCTACTGAGCATTTATGCCATAAAGTTGATCAAAAGAAAAACATGGTTAAAATGATCTCTCTCTCTTTCTTTCTCTCTATCTCAAGGTCAGGCCTGTCCTTTTGTCTTGCTGGTGTTGGCTGATCAGCTCGGAGATCTTCAAGCGGCCATGTTGGCTTCTCTCATGGACTTGATCGGTTTGAAACACGGTCAGAGCCCTTTGAGTAACGCCCTGTCCTGGCCCGATGGTCTAAATCGGCTTCATTGCCACCGGCAGGGCGTACACCTCCTTTCTCTGCTGGGACAAAACGTGGATGATGGGCATGACACTGCATTGGTAGGTTATTTGGTATTTCAATCCGGCATTCCATGTTGTTAAACCTGCTGAATTCATCTTAAATTAATTTTACAACCAGAAATAAAACAAAAAGTTTGTTTTTTACTTACCAAAGGATCAGACGGTGCTCATAAGATCTCAAGAAACGCGCCAAGGAGACATAGATTTTCAAGGGAATGATGACTCATGTGGCGTCAGTAGAACACTTGGAAATGTAGCGCAAGAGTCACACAGACCACCTTGATTTATTTATGATGCTTTCTGTCCTTGACAGCCCTGATTCCAGGATTTTGTGTTAAACGATAAAATGAACGTCAGACGGATATGAGTAGAGGGTTTCACGTCATCCGTCCATCTATCCATCCATCTACAATGACATGGCCAGATACTGCCAGGAATTTGAGTGCAGACATGATAGAGGCACCAGAGAAATTATACGGCCTCGTATAATAGCAAGAGCGAGGTTAGCCATGGTCCATAGAGCCTGTGCCGGTGTAGGTATGAAACCGAAGGAAAGTTGGCTGGTTTCAGGCTTAGTAGCTCAGCGATGGAAGTGGCCGCTCTGTCACTCTCTCCAGAGTGTTTATGAGATGGGTGGGGGATCGTGGCAGCTGTTCTCCAGGGTACCAGAACTCCGGTACTGCTTGTGGGCGTCAGGCCCTCGTGGGGTACGGCACGTTTCTTCTTCGCGTAAGATGGTGCCAGCTGGCAGCTGTGGAATAAGGCCACCTCAGATGCTTTCTCTTGCGTTTCTTTTCTTCTGCGTTTTTATAAGCTGGTTTGGAGCTTAACAGAGATGAAGCGCCGCTATCTGTCTCTAGCGGGAGGCACGTGGCGTTTTTGTTCTCATTCTTTTGCTGCTACAACCGTTTTATTTCTTGATCATCTTTAAGATCTTTTGCGTTTGCGACCAAAAGCTGCGTTTTTTGTTTTATGCGACTTTTGAATTCGCCCCCTAGTGGTAGTCGAAATGAACTTCTAGATATTTTAGTATTTTCGTTTACACTGCACCCGATTAAGTTTACAAAACACAATCAAACTGTCAACACTGTCGCTTAAAAGGGATGAAGTCTGAGTAGTTTAAATACAGTATTTACTTTTCATTCATAGTCACAAGGCTATAACGTTCACATGACGTTAAGTAAGCATTATGATCTGCTATCTGCGTGTTTACACTGTGATATGTTGCTAAATAAGTTTGCTTCGACTTAGATTTCAGATCGCATCTCAATGTGGTTTGTTGACCTTGTGTGTTTTGCTCACCTGGTGTTTTTTTTCTCGACAGAAGAGCGCAGGTGGGACTAGCAGTTGTCACGGAGAGCCAACGGTCAGGAGACCTCTCCGGAGTGACAGCCGATCGCAAAGCTTACCACGCAGGTACCGACAGAAACGTTTGCCTTGGTTTTGTGTTCACATCAGGTCTAGCAGACGAAGTCAGTCCATCTGATTGTAAATCAAGTGCACTGGAATGAGTAGTGCAACAGTGAACAATTTCTCGAGCCAAAAATGTAATGCAAGTTATCAAACTTGATTGGCTGTCATTGGGAAAAACATGTTTGTCGACCTTTAAAGACTAATTTGGTAGTAATGCTTTAGCTATAAGCTCAGCAGTTGGAAGCTCTCCTCTTATGTTGCCCAATCCTTTTGAGTAAGAAAGGTTTTCATACCTCTGACATAGAACTTTCCATTGAGTTGCTGAAGTTTCCATGCAAATCTAGATTTAATTTGTAAGGCATAATTGATACGTCACAATTCGCAAAGAGGATTACATTGTTGGAACAGTTGTTAAAGCTGGAGCTAAAGTTATACATTTTCCACCAGACTGATCCAGTACCCACCTCCCCCCTCCAAGGGAGGCATTACCGTGACAACCGAGGACCTTGAGTGCCTTAAGGATGGCGAGTTTCTCAACGATGTCATCATCGACTTCTACCTTAAGTAGGTTCTATGAACTACTACGAAGCTGTAACCTTGAATGGTTTGATTTGTGAATTGGAACACGTTTTACACAATACACATCTTTTTCTTCTCTCAGGTACCTGCTGTTGGAGACAGCCGACGAGGATGTTGCTGAAAGATCTCATATCTTTAGTAGTTTCTTCTACAAACAGCTCACTCGAAAAGACAGCAGCTGCCCGGAGGAAACTGGGAAAACGTAAGGAATCGAAAGTAGAGATTTGCGTTGTTGGGTTTTTGGTTGATTTTACAAATTGGTTATATAAGGGCTGTTACGATATATTTGATAATTTTATATATATTATTAAGTCTAGAAGAGCACAATGGACCTTTTTCACAAGCCTGTGATGACGGGTTCAATGGACATCAGCTAAAATAATTTTTATTTGATTACATTTATATCGTCATACTTTGTATAATATTACCTTTGCATCAAATTACCAAAAAGTTAACCCTGCGAGAGAGTTTCTTATACAGCGTCTCTGGAAGTCAGTAAATTAGACATCGTTCTCTTATTTGACTGCCGTCATCATACTTCGAACGTTGAACGTAGTGAAAACACTAAAGTTTTTTTGCTATTTGAGCATATGAGATTTCAAAAAATATTTGTAGTAGTCTCCCATTCACCACTATAGAAGTTGACCCAACTACGATGACTTCCACTGCTGAGAAACCCGGAAATGTGAAAAAGGTCCATTGGAAATTTTCTACATTGGTTTTTGTACTTCTCGGGTTGGTTTTATTTTCGACATGCATTTTATTTATATTATTATCTTTTGTGTTTCGTGCTAATGGATGCGATCTTTTCACAGCGCCCAGCACAGACGACATCACCGAGTGAGAACGTGGACCCGGCATGTGGACATCTTCAGCAAGGACTACCTCTTTATACCGGTTAATCAGGAGTAAGTGTCCATTTAGACCGAGCTACACACAGACTCGCTAATGCATGCCGAGATTCAATCCCAAATTCTGGACACGTTGGCACCAGGTCAGTTTCTTTTCGGGGGAGCCGCCGGAATGAATCACCCATGAACTCCTCTGTGAGAACACGGAGACACAGTTTTTCACCCTTACAGATTCTAAGAACACAAGGTCGGGGAAGACACAGAATGAGTCAGGAGGCCACCAGCCGAGTGTTCTTTCAACGTCAGAGCGTTTCGCAAATAGTTACGACATCCCGAGCGCACTTCACAGGCTATCCTTGGGTTGTGTGGCCAACAGGAAAGAGGTAGCTCGGTTTAGATGTTCTGGCGTGTTTGGTTTCTGAGCGGAGCGGGAGATGTTGGATCGAGCTTTATAAATGAAAGTATAAATCAGTGCAATGAAGTTAAGAGAGCGAGCGATGCCAGATTGGGAGACAACGGGGAATCCAGACATGGTACTCTACGTTCTCGTAAAAAAAGAACGCCGAATCAAAACGCAAATGCTTACGTACATCTGGACACTTTCACATATGCGCTAAAACGTTGAACAACACAGCTGCTATACCAGATTGAGAAGGTCATTTATTTCAAAAGAGAACATGGAGCTCTGGGATACTGTAAGCGGCCAATGTAACAGATATATACAATGGATCTGGGATGATATATCGCAGACACGTTCAGAAAGATTATAAATTCCTCACTAAAACTTTGCAGGTTTCATTCATTTCCATGAACAGTTTTAAAGAATCTGTTTGTTTGCATCATCACTGAAATGTTTATTCAATATCTTTTTAGATATTGTAATAAATATGTGTAGGTAAATATTTGTACCTACAGTATGTATATGAGTTTTATGCTATTGCTGAATTTGTTACCCATTTTATAAAAATAAAAAACTATATTAAGAGCCTTCTAATATAATAATATATTTTGTGATTATAATTATTTTTATAAACAAACAATTTAAGCAGCTTCATGCTTCAAAAAGTTCTTCCTCTTTTGCTTTGTCCGTTAACCAGTTTTTCATTTTTCTTTTAATTCTGGTCCAGGGCTCACTGGTATCTAGTGGTGATCTGTTTTCCTGGTCTGGAACAGCCTCAGTGTGTGGAGTGGAGAGGTAAAGCCACATCTCAGACCGGAGGCCAGACGGTAAATGTGAGCTCGGCCGGAGAAAATCAAACAGGTGTGCTTCACACACACACATAATAAGATAAACAACACACATTCTCTAACACACACGGTTAGTTATAAATATTGGCAATCCATAATTAACATGATAAGATATGAAAAACAAAGATTTCTGTCATATTAACTTCAAACAGTTATGTACATTTATATTCATGGCATAGCTGGAATGAGTGGCGAGACAGTCAAACTGGGAGGAAAGTGGTTATTGTTTTCTTGGTTAAAAATCTGTTATTGAGCATTACACACAAAAATCATTTAAAATATTCAAGAAACAATATAAAAGAGCTCCAGCAAGAACAATACAATTGCAATATGGAAACAATAAAACCCTTTAAACACTTTAGCACTTATTCATATGCAGAAACTACATATTCAGAGTTATCATTTGTTTGAAAGTGTTTGTATTGTATGTTTCTAGGTAGTTTACTTCAATCAAAAAGCAACAGTTTAAAACCCAGTGAGATGAGATCTATCAAACTACCGGTAATTCCCTGTTGAAACAAACACACACATTGGGTTTCCATGTTTAATGCTTTTTCCATAAACATTATTTATCATTTTTATACTGTACAAACTGTATATTTAATCCCCTAACTCTACCCCCAAACCTAACCATCACACAAATAATTTTCATATAATCATTTAGTTTGATTTATAAGCATTTTGTCTCATGGGGAGCAAAAAACATCCATACAAAGATGAAAAAATTGCTGTTGTTACTCTTTTTTTGGGAACATTTGGTCCCTACACTGTAGGGTTTACCAGGACCACATATGCAAACATGTTTATCTGAATGGGGACATGTATGTTTTTATATACAGCTAGTTGTAAATACTACTGAAGCCACACTCAATTTTCTGCATTTTTTCCTAAAGAACCCTGACACTTTATTTACTATATTTTGATATTCTTTTACAAATAGAGATTTCCCCAAAATGGGGTTTAGTTAAGTCAATAAAGTGTAAAGTTATGTAGTTGATCTATATGTGTTCTTTTATGTATATTTTGAGAGTCTTTAATGGGTTTTATGTGTTTTAGGACTGCACAGTAAGCAACTGCACACGAGAGAAAGTCTGCAGGAGGTAACAGACCTTCAAGTCATCTACAGCAGCTACATCTAATAAATCATCATTTTATCATACGCCATGAAACCTTCTAGTTTCTCCTAAAAAATGATCAACAATAAATGTGCATCCTCCTTTTAATCTTGCTCTTGTGCAAAATATATAAGTTAAAGTAAAGAAATGTGACAAATGGAGCAGACCACTATTTTGCAGGATAGCCCCAGAAACACAAAGTTAGCTTTTTCCCCAATGATTCACTAGCTGAACCGAACTCCCATTATGTCATCTCATCTTCATGAATATCTTTCTGTTGTTCTCTCTCTCTCAACCTCTCTCTCTCTGGCTTAACCGCAGACCCTGTATTCTGGTAATGGACTCTTTAAAGTTCTCCTACCACCAACGGATCTACACGCTGTTACGCGAGTGAGTCATTGTTTATAACGTTCTTTGCCTTGTTGTGTTCAGCTGTCTATCTGTAAGTTGTCATGCGCTGTGATGCCAGAGATCCCGGTTTGCAAGAGCACATGCCATGCGATTTACCCTGACATGTTGGTCGTTATTGTCTCTTAGGTACCTGCAGGTAGAATGGGAGGTCCGGAAACAGACCCCTCGAGCTTTCAAGAATGAAAACATAGGAGGTTATCTCTGCAAGGTCCCACTACAAGACAACAGCAGTGATTGTGGCCTGTATCTGCTGCAGTATGTGGAGAGCTTTCTGCAGGTACTTTGTTTTCCAGGGTTCATTTATGTCAAGCAAACTCTCATTTACTAGAGTGCTATTGTTGCAGCAGTGTACCGTACAACCATATAACACAAATAATAAACAGACTTTTTTGAACAGAACAGTGTTTATTTCAGTCACCTTATTGCTAAATGTTAGAGCCTTTGACTTGTAGAGACTCATCCCAGTTACTTGACATTTACAGTGATCCATTCAATGGGATTTTCAGTAATCTGATTAAGGGTGTTGTCTCAAACCTGTATGACTTTCTTTCTTCCGCAGAACACAAAAGAAGATATTTTGAAAAATGTTGTTTACTGGCACCCATTGACTTGCATTGGTTTTGTCGCCATACAATAGAAGTAAATGGGGGGGGACTGTTCGGTTACCAACTTTCTTCAAATTATCGTCTTTTGTGTTCTGCAGAAGTAAGAAAGTCATAAAGGTTTGAAATGACTAGAGGGTGAGTAAATAATGACATCATTTTAATTTTTGGGTGAAATAAAGCTCAAGACGACTCTGCTTCTTCTTTTACTCAGAATCCAGTGGTGCACTTTGAACTCCCGCTGCGATTGGACCATTGGTTTCCACGGAATCAGGTGCGCAGGAAGAGGGAGGAGCTACGGGAACTTGTGCTTCAGCTGTACCGCAGACAGGAGGGCGGGGCTGAGCAAAACGTCCAATGAAAATGTATATTTTTACTAAATACTGCAAGAGAGAATATATTTATAATTTAACTTTGTATTTATTTGTATTAAAATTACTTTTAAAGTGCTTTGAACAAACGTTTAAACGTTAGGATACTTGAATAAAAAAGGAACAGAATATTCTGAATTGACTCTGAATTGCTTTTTATTTTTTTATTTATTTTGATATGAATTAATCTAAATCTCTGTTAATCTGTCGGTTTTGTGTTTCATTTCGTGTCCAGTGCAAAAATGGCATTATAAAAAAACAATGTATTTTTGCACTGAAGGCTGTAAGAAATCTAAACACTTTTCTTTGTGAATAAAACTACACAGGTTGTGCTGCATGCTTGTGCTTTAACCTTTCTGATCAAAATAAGGACCAGTAAGTTCTCTCAAAGGTACTTGGCTCATCAACAGCCTCTTAAACTGTGTCCAAATTTTGCGCAGCAGTTTTCCTCATTGACGTCTTATACCGGAGATGATGATGAGACTGAAATTCAGACCGAAAAAATCCCGGACAGCCACAGCTGCAACCAATAGTGCCATCACTAAACAAGCATCGCGTTCCCCGAGGGTTCAAGTTGTACTGGAATTCCCATAATGCTGTTATTTGCTCCATTAAAGAAAGAGCGAGCATAAAACCGGCGTTTTACAGAGACGACAGAAAACAAACACGACGGTTTTAGATGAAATCGAATCAGAGCACCGCTCTGCTTCTCATCTGCTTGTATGAGTTGGCCTGAGCTCAGCTGGAGCGCACACGCACCCTTCTGAAATAATAATAAACATCGTAAACTTTATGTATCAAGGATTTTATCAAAACTGGCATTGATTTAAAATGCTTTTCAGTAATGGAAAACTGTAAAAGTGGAGAGTGATAAAAAATAAATGTAAGTTTGAGACAAAAGACAAACATAACTCAAAAATTAAAGTGGGCCTCCGAAGGCAATATCGAGCCCTGCTTGGATACCTTTAGCAATGAGTTGAAAGAAAGTTTTGAGGACCAGGGCTGAATGGTTTTTCATGTGTGCTTTTGTTTCCAAAGAAAATAAACGCAGGTTTAGACATATGTGATTAATTGAATGTAAGATTGTCACATTGCCTATCAAGTTTTTTTTTCAAAATCAGAGATTTTATAGCATCGTAGTTGTTTTTGAGCTGGTCGATGTTGTTAGCATGTGCCTGAATTTAATACGCCCTCTTTCTCATTGAAAAGAGTTTGACTTTCAGATAATTCCTGAAAGTATTAATAGTTTGTGAGAAAAGATTCCTATTTTAAGCTTCTTTAATGGAAACATATTTTTGAATATATACCTGCGTGTTTCTCATATATATAACGTACAACAAAAAATCACGAGACTTTAGAAACAACGAGATTCAAAATTAGCAACGTTACCATATTTGAATGTACAGATCTGTATATCTGAATAAGAAACGTTGATGGTAAAATAAGATGGAAATATAATTTTCTTTCAAAAAACATTTACTATATATATATATATATATATACTGTCATTTGGCTTATTTAAATGATAGATGTGCTTCGCCAAGATGAGCTCGTTCTTGCATTTAAGTTGAAGTAAGGAATTCATAATAGGAAGGGTAAGTAATATATTTTATAATGATTATAATATATTGTAATTTTTTTTGACTATTCCAACATTATATTTCGTCACACTAACTGAAGGTCTGACTGAGCTGCGGTGAGAAGTGGGATTTATAATCTTGGATTTCCCCTAATCAGCTCTGACAATGAAGTTGGCAAATCCCACTGATGTAACATTACACTATGGGGCAGTTTCCCGGACAGGGATTATCTTAATCCAGGACTAGGCCTTAGTTAAATTAGGACATCTAAATTGTTTTTAAAGACATCCTTTACAAAGAAACATTACTGGTGTGCATCATGAGAAAAAACAATTGCACTGTTATATTTTAAGATGTGCCAGTGCATGTTGTTTTCGATCAAGACACCGCTTATATTTAAATAAGTCTGAGACTAGGTTTAAACCATTTCCGGGAAACCGCCCCCGAATGGTCCTGGACTGGTTAAACTGGACTAGACACTGAGATTAAATCAAATTAACGTCTTTCGAACGATGAGATGTCACACCCACTAGTTTTAGTCTCAGTGATTAAAAACAAGGAACTTTGTCAGCTCAGTGTTCACAAGAAGTCCGATTCACTTTATAAAAAAAAGATGAAACTCTGTGATACTCTACTAATGATCTGTTGTCTTTTACTCGCCTTCATGTTCAACCAAATCTGTGTGATTTGTATTTTTACGTGGAACAAAAAAAAACACCAAAGATGTAGCATAAAAGTTTTCCATCCTAATTGAGCAAATAGTTGGATAATGGACAATACAGCACACAGGTTGTAATGTTGAACCCTCTTCACATTTGGGTGAACTGTTCCTTTAAGAAGTGCAAATGAACTCTAAGTGGCATTCTGCTTAATCATATTTACCAACTGCTGTGCATGTGAGAAAAAAACGTTTTTGATGTCCGCTAGAGTAAACCCTTTTCTGACTCTGGATAGTCGCCTATTGCACTCCAACTGCTTAACATTTCATCCAATAAACAACGTCTAGCGTCGATAATTAAACCTTCTTTCAGGTTCACGTCACTGTCTGTTGCTAACTTTGTACTTGACTCTTAAAACTTTATGTCTGCTGTCCAAGTGCAAAGACATCTCAATGTAATTCAATTCAAAGATTCAAGGTGTTGGAACGCTGCCTGTGATGACCTAGTCCAACCCTTCCCTTTCTATTAAATCTTTTAATTCAGTGCACCAACTGATGCCCGGGCCAAGCTACCTAAACGCTTACACAAATTTCTGTCGAAGTAAGCAGTTGCGGTAAGGAGATAGCAAACTGTGTATCACGAGAAGCACTTTTCAGTTTTGTTCTATAGTCATAAATGTTTTTACACAAATGCACTACAATCTTAAACAGTTTAGTTGAAGGCAAGGATATGATATCCAGATACGGTGTGTTGCATGATATTCTTTTTGTACCTCAATTGCTGCCAAGGTCATGGGTTCAGTCCTCAATACATTCCACTGTAAATCGGTTTGGATGACTATTCATTCATATAACTTTAGCGAATGTTTATTAATGAATATAGTCATACTAAATACATTAAACTGCCAACACAAACTTGACAGAACAACAAAAAAACCTTCATAGACGGTGTCAAATATAGTTCACAGGAGAACACGGGGAGAATGAAAAGCGAAAAAGACAACACAAAGCTGCATATATAACAGATGTCACAAAGGATTTGACCTGCTAGGTCTGTGTTATCTCCAACCCACCCAGCACGTCCACCACCTGACCCCCGTCAAATACCCTTTCCCATCAAACGACGCAATTGAGCCGTCCGTTAGGTCACTGTCCGCACCATCTGGCTATCTTCACGTTGACTTGTTGAAAGTACTTTGCGCAAATCCTTTCCACAATGGTACCCAATCTCTCTTTTATAACTGGATTCAGTAATATTGCTCAAAAGTGCATTGTGCATGTTCATGAATATTTCAGTCTGGTACCAAAATAGACACCAATCGGAAGCCTAAAGACGCTTATAATCTGATATATTCTCGTTGTTTGTTTGCATATTTCCTTGTAAGCTGCATGTCTTATCTATTCTGTTGTCTGACGTACTCATTACAGCTTATTTACAGTTGGGTGGTATAATCACTACGTGGTGAAACTCAGTTACAAATCAAACCACATTAAACTCAATATACTGGAGGTTAGAAGAACAGCTGTGGTTTTATCTTCCAGCAACCACCAACAAATCGTTGACACCTCACCAAACATCTGGTTTCATTTGAGCTACGCTTGTTGTGCCGTCTGTTTATCTCCATGCCAGCCACGGTGGACCACATCCAAAACCCAATAAAGATGAAGTCCCTTTATACCGTGTGTCCGTTCAATATGGCAAACTTGCAAAAGGCCATTGAGTAGATAGAGATGCGACCCTACAAACCATTATTGTGAGTGTGTAATCTGAAAGTGTTATCTGCAACCTTCTTTGAGGCCATAGAGTGCAAGGAAGCCATTGTCGCAATTAAACTCATCAAATGATCAGACTGTGAATTACAGGAAACTGCGTCTGAATCTGGACGTCGGAGCGTCCAGACGGATCCTACAGGTGGGCGATAAGGGAGTATCACTGACTTCTCGACAGGCTTCTTTGGAAGAATTAACAAATAGGATTAGCAAGCTTGAAAAATCTTCCCGAGAGCCATCTGCTAAGCCGCACGGGGAGACGTCAGTTCAAAGCTACGTGATCGCATCGGTCCACAGCCAAGAAAGCATGTACGATTCACTCTAATTGAACTATAGGTGAGTTTTGGATCCCCAACGTAGAAGAGATGCCCGAATTATCACCTGTAAATTGAAAACTTACAATTTCTATAAGGAGTTCAAAAACGAGGATTGAAAATGCCTGATGTACCATTGAAGCTCATTTTGTGGGGTTTGGTGGTGTTGGTTTTGACAGGACACTTTTGCATTAATACAGGTATGTATCTAATGTACGCATAGACCTTGAAAGTTTTTGTGAGGCTTGCAACGTTGTGATTTTCTGTCTGGTTTTCTTCAGATGCGATTGACGAAAGTCACAAGGATTATTTGCGAAATGGAAATACTACGTTTGTGGACAGCAATAACTCATTTGACGCATTCAGGGGTAAAACGTTGGACCACGAGCCCAGAAAAGAGTGGAAAAGTGCCCTCTCCCGCCGAAAAAGGGACTTGCTGTTCCCCAGTGGAGTTAAACTTTGTTCACATGAAACTGTGCAGCAGGCGGTACAAAATCATCTGAACTATTTCCATCTAAGAGGTAAGAACATGATAGTTTGGCTTTAACTTGTTTTTGAGCAATTCTGGCGTAGTCTGCAAAAAGAAGTCATCTATGGTACAGATGGATGCTCTCTGAGAACGGTATGTGAGAGTTTCAAGAGAAATGAGCTCATACAGTTTAACTTTTCATCAATAATAATGAACCAAGCCAACCTGACCAGTTCCATTAACTTCGCAGTAACCGCACATATTTGACGCACAACTCCACGAATACACTGTGTCTTTGTCTATTTCACATACGGTCATGCACAAATACTCATGCGAGATGACTTTTCCACGGCGTGCTTTTTCTGTCACATATTAGCCTGTGAAGTAAGACGCAATCAGAGTATTAAAGCCTAGAGGAGACCACCGCTGAGAACCACTTCTCGCCCTGTTTGCGATTACAAGACCCAGATGACCCTGGCAAATCTAATCACGATAACTCAAGGACCAAGTACTTTAGATGTGTGTCAAGGCATCTGTGACTAAATATCGAAACGGCATACTGTATTACAATGCAGCACACGCCCCAATGGATCAAGGAGTCCAAGGCCACATTTAAAATACTTGTATTTACATTTTTATGCTTTATTAGATTGTTTGACAGAACCTATGAGGTGTTATCTCCTCATGATCTGAGGATGTTCCAAAGATTAGCTTGTTTGCCTGGACGTAAGGAAATTTGTCTAGAGAAGTTAACATGGTCGATATCACAAATGTGTTTACATTTGATAAGTGGTTCACATTATGTCTGTTGTCTAAAGGGTTTAACACCGATGTTAGATCAGATTGAAATTAGCATAGAATGTTGGTGTTTTTTAGAGTTTGTTGGAGTTTTCTGGATCAGTGTGAAATTAGCTTGTGAAACTAATTCACACTGATCCAACAAACACCAACAATACCGAAATTCTAGGCTAATTCCACATCCTTCAAGGCCAACAGGGGTATTAAATTGATCCCATAAATGATAATAAACAAAATAAGGGTGTGTTCATAAATGGTATGTTTGGTTCGATTAAAAATAACTCAGGTCTGATTGCTCTTTTAGTCCGTTTTATTCGCGTAAATGTGAACGCTGATATCTAAACCCCGGTGCGCACCATACAAGTGTCCAAGGCCGCTAAAAGATGGGCCTCAGTCGGCTTTCATGCTAACTCTGGCGAAAGAGCATGGCGCTAACAATGACAAGGTCATGGGTTCGATCACAGGGGATTACAAATACTAAGAAACAAAATGTATAGGATAATGCAATGTCGCTTTGGATAAAAGCGTCTGCCAAATGCATACATGTAAATGCTAACTTATACATTTAGCATGTGTAAGCCAGCACACGCCATTGTTTGGGATGTCTGGTAAGTTCAGTTACAAACATGCATCATGAAAGCTGTCCAAACACATTGGGAATCTACTTATGAAGTTAGGTTCGTCTCTTCAGGTTTGCTTTAAAGAATGCAAGTGTGAGCACTAAGCGATCCAGGAATTAGTACATTTTAATTTTTTAGTTTGGAGCAAAATAACCGAGAGAGCTGAATCATAACTTTGAACACACCCTAATAACTTTAGTTCCAGTTTTAAATGAAGGAATTAAACATCTCTTTTGTATTGTGTTCTGTTTTGAACACCACTGATTGTATTATAAGAATCGTTCACTCCAAAAACACTGTCACTGTCTATAAATGTCAAGTCATTGATTTTGGTATACAACTTGAATTTATTTATTTTTCCTCACACAAACCTCATATTGTGTCATATTGGGACTTGACAGCTCAAAACCTGAACACTTGACAAGATTGAACCTTTGTGTTGAAAACAGCAGCCAAGACATTTACCTACACAACTTATAAGTTCCATGAAAACAGAAACGTTATAAAGGCTTCCAACAACATGAGGGTTGGTTAATAATGACAGTTTTTCAATGAACCTTCCATTACTCATAAGGAAAGTGTGTTTGTCAGGAGATCAATTTCATTGTAGAAGTCTCAGGCGTCCATTTAGCCACTAACAGTGATGCTTAAAGTCAAATGCTGTTAGCACGCATCGTTCTAATGTGGGAGGCTGCAGAATTCCCCATTTTTCCCTCTCACCCTCCTGAATTCCCCATAGCTACCGAATCCTGTCTCGAGACGTTGATCAGATCCTTCGCTCCGCCAGGAAAATTGGTGACCTCTGCTCTCCCACGCATTGGACTTCTGGTAGTCATCATGCAGTGTCAGTGTGCCGGGCAGATGGGGGTGGAACTCATCAAGCGCGGCCGCAAAACGTTCAGAAAGAGTTAAAATCCCCCATCTGCGCATTTAATTTTCCACTTGCAGGGTACATTGAGAAGGTATGCAGCACATAGTGAAATAGCAAATTTGGTTTGCAAACTAAGAAATGAACGTCGGTCTGGAACAAGTGACGTATGTGCATAAGGATAAGAATGTTTCCATTATGTTACTTATTGCTTGCTTTATTTCAGCCTTTTCTAAGTCAAAAGGCTATCCGTTATAAGAGATGTCAGTTTCCACTAGCATGGGTTCATAGATGGTGTTTTGGAATACTTTTTTGTACCCGTTATTATACAGAAGTTGACTGAATGCTCTCCTCCATTCTTCGTCTTCTCACCTACTGTCGGTATGTCAGAACATTTTTGATCTGATAATGTACAAGATGTTGACACTCAACAAAGCCTGGTCTTGAGAAATTGTTCTAGGTTTTGTCCTTCATCTTAAAAGCTTGAGTTAATGAATTTTCTGACTATAATATCTGTGTTTGAGCATATATGCATAAATAAATCGCTCTATGTATAAGCACTGCATATGACATGGCCATAAAAGCATTTAGCCATATTTAGGGGAATGAATTTCATTTCATTGGATTTGGAAATCAGGACTCATCACACATGAATACACAAAAACGAAAAACCTTGGTACAAGTTATTGCAAGTTTGTCTCAATATAGAATGTAATCTGAGTTTAGTTGTAAACGGTTTTGTATAATTTGTTTGCAAATGCTGCTAAGCTTGACATTTTGTTATCTAGAGCAAAACAATCATCCATTTCCAAAAGTGTGTCTTAAGTGTCTAAACACTTATTGGGGCCACTGTATATTTACATTTGTGTGTGTACCTTAGTGTGCCAGGAGACGGTGTGGGAGGCTTTTAAGATCTTCTGGGATCGTTTGCCAGAGAAAGACGAATACGAGGACTGGATAAGCAGATGTCAGAATGGTAGCATGAGTGTGTTAGACATCGGCAAGAGCTTTAGCCAGTCAGTCGAGCACCTCACACTGGTTGAAAAGGTGAGTAGGGAAATATCCTCCCAAATTCTACTGCACCAGTCATTCCCAAACTGATACTTATGAGTTGAAGGCCTGTTCACAACAAGAATGCTGTAACTGTAACGATACGTATATAACAATCTACACCTAAGGACAATTCCTTTTAGTATGTTTCAAAATTTAAATGGATTTTGATTAGCTGTCATAATTTATCTATACTTGCACAAATAATGTTCCCCTTTATCTTTATTTATAATTTTAGTGAGTAGTGCTGTGGACTTTTTTTAAACTTCATCTTTACAGTTATTGACTTTGGTGTGAATGGGCCTTTAGGATAAAAAACGGTATTTAAATAACTTCCTGTATTTATTCTCAGAGGGCAGGTATGGCTTCAGTGACAACAATAAGGTAAGAACTGCTAGCAACAAACAAATATTTTACACCATCATAATGTAATATCATATTACTTACTATCCGAAACCATCACTAATACTATGGTACCACCACTTTAATATATAATTTCATTTTGATTTGTCATTTTGAATGCACATAAAATACGGAAACTAGCACCCATCAATATCAGTACAGTAGCAAGCAAATCAAATGAAAACTCTATATGTATCCTATTATAGTGCCCCAACCAGCCAATGGCAGCCTGAATGCAGGTAGGACCATTCAGCCTCAATTCCCAGGCTGCTTAAGGGCACAAAATTAGAAATAGAAAGTGGTCCTACTTAGCAGCCTAAATATACTGCAACATAGTGTGATACAACTGTAATGAAATCATCTGCAAATGTCCAGTGTGGATCTCAGTTATAGTATTATATAAGCGAACAACCTAAAACAATCAATTATTCGCAATATTTTGTCAAATATCAAATTTTTGTTAATGCACACTAGTGATTTGCAGACCAAACCACCAACTACAATTTCATAATGGACACAATCCCCTTGCTTTAGTGCACAAAATGCTTACAAGTCAAAAATTATAGGCCTACACTTTTAGTCTACTCTAACGCTAGTTAGCTCTCAGCTAGCTTAAGTGTCAGCGCTTTTTTTAAGGGAATAAAAAATTATCTTTCCTGACAAAAAGAGGTTTACGTTTTGCTAACTTTTAAACAGATTCCTTACCTTGACCATCAAACCATTCATGATTGTTTTTTTTCTTGAACAGACATCAGACGACGATCTCGCCAACACAAGCGAACTTGGCCACTACCCAGCAAGGTCAATCCAGATCTCTATACTGTTAAAAACAATGACCCCCTTTTCCACGGTGCATCTGTGTGCCAAATGACCCCCTTTTTAGCGGTGCATATGTGTGCCCATAGTGTATTAGAGTATTTGTACTGATTGAATTTGGAGGATTGTTTATTTTAGCTACGCTCTAAATCATATTGTTGCTGTCTACATGAACCTAAATGATATGTTAATACAAACCATTTCCCTCTGGCTTCGGAGATACAGCACAGTGCTCTCAGAACAGACATTAATCCATTTTAATCACTCATTGGCTGCTAATGAGTTAGAGATGTTCATATCTTCATGCCCTACCATTAAGTCAATTGCATATAATTCTTTAAGCATGTGCCCGGCCTTTATTGACAATTTTTACTTTGATATACTAAGGGAAAGTCTATTTAACTGTAACTTTCTTTCCATCAATTTCTGCCCTTCTATCTTTGTCTCTCCAGTCAGCGTTCTGCTTCCTGAAGCAGTAAAAGACTCACTGGACATTACATCTCAAACCATTGCGGGCCAAATCCCAATTACCACTATAGGTGCAAAGCTTGAAATCACATATGGAGTCACACCAGGGCCTGATCTTACCACAGTACCACACTCCACAAGTCAGGCCACAGAAAAAGGTGATTCCAGACCAGGCGCTACTGAGGTAACGGTGAAGACATACGATGTTACCGTTCAACATGTAGAGCCTGATAGTCAAGAAGACTCAGAATGGTTTGAGCCTGAACGTCTGACGACCTTTAAAAACTCGCCAGGGATAAGCACTAATGCTCCTACGCCAGTCGCCAGTGAATCCCTTGAAGATCTTACTTTAGAAACTAAACTAGAGGTGGGGGAGGGTGCTACTGAACGTCTTGATAAAACAGAGGATTTTACCATTGAATATTTACAAGTTCTTTCATCAGAGGCAACTGTACTCTTGACCACTGAGATACATTTTGTTGACATAGATGAGCCCAATCTTTCCACAACCTTTGAGGAAGTGCTTAACCCACCAGAGATGAGCTCTATTGCACCTACAAAAGAAATAATTTTAGAAACCAAACTCAAGGTGGTAAAGGATGCTACTGAAAGTCCGGTTATATCAGATGTGACCATTCAGGAAGAAAAGGTTGAGGTTGTTTCAGAAGTTACGCTGATGGGCACTGACTCAACACTAGTCTATTCTTCTTCAGAAAGAAATCAAGTTGATGTCTTACCAGAGAAGCCTATAGCGATGACTCCTACAAATCTGGCAGAGGTTTCATCTAATGCTCTGACAAATGAGGACGTTGTTGAAATGCCATTAACTACACCGGCTACATTGCGTGAGGTTATTACAGAGGATACAGGAGAAGACCCTCTCATGGACACATCTGTTACTAAGGATGCTCTCAGTGATATTGCAGATAAGGTTGTAGCAACAACTGAGGCATCCCAAGTTACTGTTTCACAAAGTATATTTTCTGAAGAGGAGTATTTGGTTGATGACGTCACAGAGATTACAGAAGTTACTAAGGTGACAACTAGTGACACAGGTAAAGTTATAAAAGAAACTACTGACGCTACAGATGGCTTTTCTGAGGATGAAGAGACACCTTCTACTGAGAGATCCACACCTGTAGTTGAGGATATAACTGCCATTGAGAAACCAGGCAAGATGACACCAGAAGTGACTTTGGTTACAGGTGAAGATACAGTTTCTGGCAACACGCCTCAAGATTTTGTGGAAGACACAAGTGATTCTCTTGAACTGGATGGAACTAAAGGTAAAATCTTAGAGGAATTACTTGAAGAAGGTACAAAGGTTGAAGGAACGTCACCAAAAACGTCAACTGTAAGCACACCTGAGGTCACATACGAAGTAACTCCTGAACCTGGTCTCGGTGTTGAAGGGGCAAACAGGATTACGAAAGACACAATGTCAGATCTTACTGAGATGCCAGAAGATATACTGACAACCGTCAATGGGATGGTTACAGAGGGTTATGAAGTTGCAGAACCATCTGAGATTCCTCAAGACACACACAAGGTTGTTGAGGAAGTCATCACGGTAGACCCTTTACCTCAAGTCGTCACAGATACATTTAAGGTCGTTACAGAAACCGCTGATGATATAGCAGAGACAACGTCTGAAGATATACGTATTGAAATCAGTACCAAATCAACTCTGGGAACCCCTAGAATTGACATTGCAGAATCTGTAACTGAAGACATGAGAATTGCTCTAGACGAAGTAACCCCTGAACCTGGTCTCGGTGTTGAAGGGGCAAACAGGATTACGACAGACACAATTTTAGATGTTACTGAGATGGCAGAAGATATACTGACAACCGTCAATGGGATGGGTACAGAGGGTTATGAAGATACAGCACCATCTGAGATTCCTGAAGACAAACACAAGGGTGTTGAGGAAGTCATCACGGTAGACCCTTTACCTCAAGTCGTCACAGATGCATTTACGGTTGTTACAGAAACCGCTGATGTCATAGCAGAGACAACGTCTGAAGATATACTTATTGAAATCATTACTGAAACAACTGAGGTCACAGCTCAGACACCTGTGTTCACTTCTGAGCTTTTACCTGAAATCAGTTCAGAGACACCTGAGACTTTACCAGAGATGAAAACAGAATCATCTGATGTCATATCAGACATGCCTGTAGTCCGACCAGAATTGATGGAGGACGAAGACCCTACACCCCACTTGAAAGTGGAGGACATCACATTTGTAGAAAACGTTGTGACAACTATCATTAGGAAAACTATTTCAACTACGTTACAAACCTCACCACTGGATATTTCTAATGACATTCTTTATGAAAATAATGTGGTGAGTGCCCCCAGTTTGAAATAGTGCACATTTTATTTAACACTTTGCTTCTTATCTCTTAAAATTATATTTGAAGGATTTTAGGATATACAAATAATTGTTCTTTTGTATGTAGATTGGTAATGAAATTGACGAAATCTTGGCGAAACCGATTCGCCCCCTGGGAGACCATATGCTGGAGCTGAGTATTAAACTGAAAGGAGAAACTTATGATGATGCTCTACGAGATCCATCAAGTCTCTACTATCAACGCTTATCTGACCAGTTCATTGATATGGTGAAAATTCATGATTATCGAAGCTGTGTATAATAGGAAAAAAAAATTGTGTTGGTATGTGCATACAGCATATTACGGATTCAAAGCATCCTCTTTCTTTCTTTAAAGATTGAAGACATTTTTGAAAGGCTCCCAGGTTTCAAGAAGATATTTGTCCGTGAATTCAGGTAGACATGAATGCGTAATATAAATATAAGAAGGTTTAAATAAATGAATATATGCATATATAGTGATGTATTCACGTTGTTCTTTCTTAACAAAATATCCCAGGCCACAAAAGGACATTGAAGGGTGAGTACCATAACTTTCATAAGCTTATTGAAACGTTTTATCTATGTTTGAATAGACTGTATATTTTTTTCTCAAAACGAAAATAACAGATAATGTAGTGGGCAGGTATTGAGCTCTTACTACTTATATCTGTGCAATGTTACAGAGCCTGAAAAATCCATCACCCTGTCCTACCATATCACAGCTGCTGACCCGTATCTCATCCAAAACATCCAATGAGAAAGTCATGTGTTTAAGTTCTTTGTTATTCATAAATGTACTGTTTTATGGAGCATTGCTCTGAAACTGGTGTAAGCAGTTACCAGAAAAATAATGAAAAATGTACTCACAGTACATCTGTTAAATTCAATTCATGAAAAAACACAAAATGTAAAATACAGGTGAAACATGTGTGTAAAAACAACTTAAATGGAAAATTCCTAAAAAATTCCTACAGCACAATGTGCCTTATTTGAGTTTTTTACAGTGTTTAACAGGGAATGATTGTGTGTCTCAATTTGTATTTAATGACCAATTATTTACTTATTTATTGTTTACTAAGCTTATTTAATGTAGCTTGTACCCAGAACCACTTGCAAAATTTTCAGTAACGTTAAATAAACAATGGAAAGTGAAGGGTTAAGAATGGGCCCGGAACTAGGCTTTCAGTCATTTTTCTTTTTTGACAGATCATTATTTAATAGATAGTACAAATAAAAGTAGTTCACGTTCAATATTTTTAATCTTCAACTGGACATTTTTGAAGGGTCAACGAAAAAATCTGGAGGGAGGAGCCCCGCCAGCCCCGACCCTGGTTAAGGATTAGTCATCTGTACTATAATAGGTGTCCTAATTTTTTTAAGAAGGCTTCGGTGGTCACAATCACCCGTCGGGCTGTTTGAAAACTTTACAAGAGGACACAACATGCTTAACCCCTTTTTTCACCAAAATGATCACTTTAAGTTTCCTTTACAAACACCCGATTCGCGGTTCTTATGGAAAGTATCCTCAAGGTGAGGTTTCCCTGTGGTTTACGAGCAAGGCTTTGGCTAAAGCACACAATGGATAACTGCATATTGTGAGCTCCATGAGACCCCTAACCCACCTGAGAGCCAGAACATTTCACTCCTAAAGCTTTATAAGGCTTATTAGCATGCAAGCAATCTGTGTGCCAGGGAATTGTATCACGACTGAGATTTCGCATGTCATGAGAGAGAGAATTGATCTGGCCATAAACTCACCAGGTTTTCTAATCCTTGTAGAAAATAAAATATGAGGCGCAAATGTAGGTCAGCTCTCCACAATTCTTTTTAGCCCAGTGAGGAGATGCATTTGGAATAGTTTGCGGCGTTTGGGTGTTAGCTTGACCATAGACTAGGGTTTTGTTTTAGCCATTATTTTTTACGACTGAACGCGTACAGTCCATTTTACATGAACGACCTAAACCAAACTGACCTATAATTTTTTAGGCCAGGTTTATAACATTAACACCATACTGGACTAAATCAGCAAACCAATTTTTCACATATGGTATGGAGACCGGTCACATATTTGACGAAACCTGTAAATGACTCTTTCTTCTATGGAATACAAAAGAAGATATTTTGAGAATTGTCTCCCTGGCTTTGTGTTCATAGAATGGAAATGAATGGCGGTCAATGTTGTTTGGTTACCAACATTCTTCAAAATATCTTCTTCTGTGTTCAGCAGAAGAAAAAAGTCATACAGGTTTGAAATGACATGAGGGTGAGTCCGAGATGTGTTTTATTCCCCGTTCTTCAGAGGTCTAGCTGTGGTGGTGCACTACACTGTCATTCTTGAGGGAGACCGCGCAGGAATAACTAACGAAACGATGGATTACATCAATCTGAATTCCAATATGGTAGAAAACTCCTTCGAGGATCCCGAAGAACTGCCTACTGTGGTCTACACCATCACCGAGATCCGCAACGACATCACCGAAGCCCTCCAAAAGAAAATTTTCATCGGAAACGCGACTCTAGACGTGGACCCCGATTCTCTACAACTGGAAAGCGGTAAAACAGCTTCCAAGAGGCAAACTATTTATCCATTGTAGAGGACCACCTCAGGGTGTTGAAAGTTTCGGCTGAATGTTTTTATAAACAGTCGGTTTCGAGTTTACATCCTGTCGCAGTGCTAAATTGCAAAGTGTAGTCAAACGAAACCGAAGTACAACATTGACAATGGTTGCATATCCTCTTAACAGGCTTGCTTATATGCGGTTTCTTATCTCTGGTTTTGGCAGAATAATTTTGCACCTCTCAGAGACAATCTTTTTGAGTTGGTATTGATGTCCTCTAGTGGGTTTAAATATAATTTGATGTTATTTGTCTGTTATGGATTTACAGTGGAGAAATTGCCGCCTTCCAAACCAACCAGCAGACCGCTTGACTCCAAAGACATGATGGTGAGTCAATGGACATTGGCAGGACCACCCAGTAGAAGGGTAACCACGGCCATCCAGTCCTTATACAGGGCTACAGTTAAGGATTATGGGATTTTTTTTTAACTCAGCACAATTATTCCCAAGTGTGAATGTGAATCCTTCCAAAGGAACTGCTTGAAAAGCAGTAAATGATGTTAAATGAAAAATGAGTCACGCTAATGGCGATCATATGTGGGGTTTTGTTGCTGCATGATAAGAAACATTACCTTGCACGTAGAATGGGTTTTCAGGGCATGCCATTAAAACAGATTATAGCACAGCTATGGGATAGTCCAGCAGCTCTGTAAAACCATTCAAGTCTATTTTCCGGCGAGTTTATTCTCTAGACGCAAACTTTTTATTTAAAAAATGTTTAACTCTGGCACTGTGAAATATTGAAAAGAATCTGTTTTTAATCTCCCAACGGCGAATGTTTATTACAGAGGCAGAGTTGATTTCATCACAATCTGTACTGTAGTTTAATTAGACACGTTCAAACGCCCAAACCTGGCAATAGCATCCACATTTTTTCTTGTTGCTTCTACAAAATTGGCACAACACTTATTAAGGTGATTTACAGTCTTGTTTTGGCCGGAGCACCATGTCCAGGATCTTTGAACATGTGTTCTCTCACAGATAGGGTAGGCCTATGCTTGCCTGCACGGACACATGTTTGTTACTGATAGTTACAAATAAGAACATCTGAAATTGATTTGTTATCTGCCCTGACAGATTTTCGTTGTTGTCCTTTTGGCAAACAGAGTTCTTCGGATCGACTGTTTATGTGGACTTTGCCAAATACAAAACCTGTTTGAAGAAACAGTGAGGTTTTGGGTTGAGTCTAGGGTATACAACACTTATTCTATGGGGCGACGGGTTATTTTGACAGTGTATCGGTTGTATTGTTCCACAGTAGAGCAAAATCACAATATGATTTCCACCGTTTCCTAGACAGCAATGGGATTAAATTAAACAAATAGATGCTTTTGGCTTACGTCTCCAGATCCTAACATATTTCTCCTGAGTAAGAGACTGTTATTATATCCCATGTGTTTCTTCTCCATGTTAACTGCACTTGGATTTAAGTGAAGAGTTTCAGCATTAACTCAAACATATTTCTACATTTTTCCTCAAGACACATTTAAGAAATTAATTGTCTATGTAAGAACAGACAGATAGCAATTATTTTTCATCTGGGGTACTAAATGGTCAACAGACCTCATTTAGGAAATATAAGCAGAATGGATTTCAGTGTAAATTGTTCATAAAACCAATATTGTTGAATTGAACGTGACAGCTTACGTATGAATGGTTTAACGGTTGATTTACACAGAAATTCGTTGCGGCTTGTGTTTCATGAATGAGGCCCAGATTGTTTGGCCATCCGTGATCATATTTCATTAGCACTTCATTCGTTATTTATGTGAATAAAACACAGAGAATTCAGGGATTTATACTGTAAACTGTACAACCATTCGTTTTGCTTTATACAGCGTGACATATTACAAATCTGTCTGATTTAGTTGAATGGCAGTATTTTGTTTCATTGCCTCCTAAACAATAAGAAAATAGCTTTGCTCAGAAAATACAGAGAATATATTATTGTAACGAAAGCTGTTATTTTCTTAAATATCAGGTAACACATGCAGTTTCTGTCAATCTCAAATGAATCTTAAGGGCCGATACAGTATCATTGCATATGTTGTATCTTCGAAGAGTATGTAGTTCAAATTTATAAAAGAGAGATACAGCTGTGACTTAGTATGACTTACCGCGTTCAGTTAATGTCCAGAATCTCTTAGCATTGGGACAGCGCCATCTATCAGTGTCTCCAAATCTACTTTTACATCCACTCTGAAATTAACATCCATCAGTGAAATGGCGTGAATTAACAAACTCCTTCAATTTCTCTTCCTATCGCGAGCTGCAGCTGCAGGCACACTCCGCAGCCAATCTTGATAAGTGGGTCTTCCTATTACTCGTCGGTTTGGTCGCATGGGCGGGCTATTTCTTTCGCCTTGCCATGGGCGTGCTTTTCATGAGAATGGCCCAATAAAAGGAATAGGATTCCTGTTACAAAACAGGGATCCAGACTTATAAAAAACGTTCAGAAACAAGTTAGATTGCTGGGGAGTTAATCAAGCACTGAAATACTACGTCATACATCCAACAATTTTTTTAACAAGTTGACCATGTTAAGCATGAGAAGCCAACACGTTTAACATTGTAAAGAGGTCAGAATGCATGACATAGCATGTTACCTCCACTTAAATTTGGATCATCCAAAGACTCAGTTGGGATCAGGCATTAATGACTTTGTAAAGTTCATGCAAAAGTAAAACTTCTGCTATTTATATACCTTCATGTCTATCATAATTTATATTACTTTTTCTTCTATCGAACACAAATGAAGATAAAAATAAAAAATCTGGGGTTTTGTGTTCATACAATGGAAGTCAATGGGGGTCATTGTTGTTTGGTTACCAACATTCTTCAGAATACCTTCTATGGTGTTCTGCAGAAGAAAGAAAGTCAAACAAGTTTGAAATGAGGGTGAGTAAGTGACAACACAATTTTCATCTTTTGGAAAACTATCGCTCTATCAGTTGACACATGCACATTCATTGACTAAACGATCACTTATGAACATGTGTACAACAAAGCTCCGAGTTCCATGTGGAACTGCCAGCATCATCTCTACAGGAATTCCAGAACAGAAAAAAAAAGTTGGGGGATTAATTTGTCACTTTGTCTAGTGTGGGCCGAAATAACAATGCTGTAAATACTCTCTTCAGAATGAAAACCATGATATTGAGGCAGGCTTTAAAAAAACTGAAACAACAGAGAGAAATGATGCTAATGAAAAATAGAATAATATATATGCTTTTGTCCTACAAAATATTTTAACATTGAAATTTAACATTAAATCCTAGGACAATATTCTTGCTTCAGAGAAACCACCAGATGTTAATGACATCTTCATCACAAAAGACCCTGTTCGCACCTTTGACGTAACGAGTGAAGGCACAGGTGTTAATGATGCCATTGTCTTTGAGGAAAGCTCTACAAAATCACCGGCAGACTTTACTTTAAAGAACTTGGATATCACGTTTGCCTCTAAATCCGAGAGCTCAAGCAGTGTACCTGTTCCTGGTTCTGAAAGTGAGTATCGTAATTTGTTTCATCACCGTAAAGTAGCAGCTTGTTTCTAATGTCTTGTTTTATTTCAGATGGTGATCTTCTTGAAGAGGAGGGATTCCTACAGGCTGCAACTATGCCCAGTCTCAACATAGATACTGCAGATAAAGATGCCATACCTACAACATCAATACAGATTACATATGAGACAACTGTTTCCCCTGTAGACTCTCCAGATCTGGACGAGACAACACATGGTGAACTTCCAGACCTTGGTTCAGGCTCAGGTTTCTCTGGGGATGACCTTGGCATTGGCATGTTGCCTGGGGTGTCTGAAACACCCCATGAAGCCTCTGAAAATGATACTGCGGTGCACCAACCTGAGGAAGATATAGAGGGACCGCTTGAGCCTACTTACCAAGAAATGACCCCCGAGGAACCATTTTTGGACAGGGTTCCTGTGACTCTAGACATTCAAACCAATCCTCAGTACACGACAACAGACCACGCCCCAGTGTTTTTGACTATCGAGACTTTGACTGTGGAGCTTTCCATGCAGACACGAGTAGCCCCTGAACAATACAATACTCATCTTCCTGATGAATCCACCACTATGGGTACACATGTGACCAGTCAACCCTTGCTACATGTCTACACCACAGCAGATCTTCAAAATGTAGATGAATCATCAAGTCCTGCTTCTATTAAGAGTTCACATGCTCAGAAGCACTCTAAAGAAAGTTTTACATCTACCGTGATGCCACCAAGCACAGCAGTAGCCATGGAGATAACAGCAGAGTATAGTTCTTCAACAGAAACCCAACAGAATGAGGAAGATGGGAGTACATCTATTGCAACAATGGCCTCAACAACAAAGGTGAATGATTTCGCCTCCACCACCCAATCGGCTGCAAATCCAACCCTTGATGTGGTTTATGGGCAAGGTACAATCCCTAATCCGAGAACCTGATGTTGAAGATATCACAGATTTACCCACAGGCTTATGGCCAGAGCTGGAACCTTTAGATGAAGTAAAGATTCTCGAAGACTTCGGGGACATCAAGGTTGAGCCTACAGAAAGACCCGTGACTGAACTCTCTGAAGAGGTCCTGGTTGAGGATGAGATCATAGTTGTAAGAGCCAGACCAACAACTGTTACTGAGTTAAGTTTTTATCATTCCACAGCCCTCATTCCTGAGAAGGAGTCTCCGTTTACACGTGTATCACAGTCAATCACATCAATAGATAAGCATGAACCTGAATCAACTACAGAACCTCTTCACACTCAAACATCTGAGACTACCGAGGCTCCAATCGATCCTGTGCACACTGAAAATCACCTCACTACTGTAGAGGAGTTTATTTTATCAGAGAAAGTTGAAGATGGGGGCTCAACTACAATATTTTATTCATCCACCACAACTGTCATATCAAATAATTCAGAAACGTCCAAGACAACCGTTAGTTCCACCTCTGTACCACCACTTTATCAACCAACCTTTAGATCCACCGACCGGATAGTTGATGCGGCACAAACTTCTACCAATGAAGTACAAGAAAACCAAGAAGAAATAAGTACGGAAATCACAGGTTTCGTCCTGCCTACTGAAATAGTGAACTCTGTTAGTACAACCGTTAACATTCCTGTTCCAGTAAACTCCAACATAACAGAAATCGACCTTTCATTTGACCTCTTCCCATTTGATGGGCCAGGACACGATGAAGATGGTGGTAGTGGGTTTGCTCATGGGACCAACATGCAAAATATTGCCTTAGCAGCCAGTCCCGGCAGGGAACTGATAGTGTTTTTCAGTCTCAGAGTCACCAACATGATGTTTTCAGAAGATCTGTTCAACAAAAGCTCCACTGAATATAAAGCTCTTGAGCAGCGATTTCTGGAGCTGGTAAGATTTTTGGTTATAAAATGGCTGCCATAGTCAATTCGCTCTTTGAAGTCTGCAGTACTGTATGGAAAGCAAAGCATTTGGTAGAAGCTTATGAGTCATTGACCACAGTCTCTCTACAGAAAATGTAGCAATGATCCTAGCAGATCAAGTGGTCTCCAACAAAAAATATAATCAAAGCTTGTCTGCCCTTAAGGAACCCAAATTTATGGGAATATACTGCAAAATATAATACTATATATCACATTATACATTTCCATATACAGTATTCAAAGCTGGTGCTAATATTTTTTAATATTCACCAATATTTGCATTGACAATATATGGCTATGTATTGAACATATAAATATATTTAGAAACGAAGACAAAAGTAAATCGTCACATTTGATCTTTTAATGAGTATATATTGCACATAGATATTCCCATATAAATGTGATTGTAGATTATACACACATATGGACATATTCACAGAATGAGTTAAAGCAGATTTCTAGTTCCCAGCATGTTATGTTTGTGCGTTTTACAGTGCAATGATTGTCTCTACACCAAGTGCTTTAGGATGAGAAGGTGTGCTTTTGCTATTGTAAACTAGATATGTTTTAAAGTATGAAACATATAAATTGTAAATGGATGTTAAACACAAGAAATATATGTGTCCATACATGTTTCTTTATACATATATGGCATGAGTAAATATATGATTGTCCATTTTATACACATCCAGTACAATATCCTATCACATGTACATCAATATATTATAAAGTATATTACTGATTACAAAATGACATATTAATATATTTACACCATATATTATTATTTTCAAATTTAGCCTTATGTAATTTTATATATTTCAAATTAAAATATTAGGAAATATATTTTCTTTCCGTAAGGGTGTCCAGTCATAAACAAAACTGTGAGTAAATCAAACATAATCTTGGCTTGTTAACATTTGTTGATCTTTGTTCTTGTGAACCATCTAGCTTGTGCCATATCTACAGTCCAACCTCAGCAACTTCCGAAATTTGGAGATCTTGAACTTCAGGAATGGCAGCATTGTTGTGAACAGCAGGATGAAGTTTGTGAAGCGAGTTCCCCATGGTGTGACAACTGTCGTTTACCTGATCCTAGAAGACTTCTGTAACACGGCCTACCAAACCATGAATCTTGCAATAGACAAATATTCGTTGGATGTTGAATCAGGTAATTCAGCATATATGCACCTAAAATAAAACTGAGGTCAGGAAACACAACATCATGAGCACATCTTTGGCAAGGAAGGTCATTTGTTTCTCCAATCCTAGTTGACCATGCAACGTGAACTTTAAACTACATTTTGGTTAATTTCCCAGAAATGTGGAAACACTGACTCTGTGAAGCCATACAAATATTGCTGTGTTTATTAAAGATTCCTGATCAGTCCAACACGGCAAAACTGGCTGAACTTTTGATTTGGAACAGTTAGCAACTTTCCAACCACCCAAAATAGCCTAGCAAACTCATATCAACACCCCAAGAAACACATGCATTCTCCTAGCATTATGCTAGCAAATGTTGCATATGCTAACACTAAAAATTTTTAAGAATCTAGTATAATTTTAACATTCAGGTTTAAAATCAACAGGCCAATATGAACATTTATCATTGTTTGCATGAGTGATGAAAACGCAATGGATTGGCAATTAGTCACAGTCTTTGTTGGTTGCCTTGGTTGTGTGTTCGTCCTAATCTGTATATTCCGTCTGAGCTGTTTGGTCAAGACACATCATCTCTAATGTTATGAAAGTTGGACCTCCAGCATTCATTTGCATTGTACCCAATCTGCTGATATGGTGAACTTGCTCGTCGCACAAAATTAGCACTCGTGAATATTTACATAGAATGTATCATTGTGTATATATATATATGATGTGTATACATGTATTTAATCAAATTGTTTATCTCGTTCTGGTGTTCAGGCGAAAAGGCGGATCCATGTAAGTTCCAAGCGTGTAATGAGTTCTCCAAGTGTTTGGTCAATCGCTGGTCAGGCGAGGCGGAGTGCGTTTGTAACACCGGCTATTTCAGCGTGGATGGTTTGCCATGTCAAAGCATCTGTGAAATACAAGAAGACTTCTGCCAAAATGATGGAAAGTGTGATATCATACCTGTCAAGGGCGCCATCTGCAGGTAGGTGTTGTTAAAAGATCGCATACATTTTTAAAGGTAAATTTCAATAAAAACTTTAAATCGCGCTATATTTGAAGTGTTTGGAGTCAGCATTGTTACCTTTGAACCATACGAGTCATGTTTTGTAGTGTTAGGGTTGCAGCTTAAAGTGAGTCGCCTTTCTGGCCTGCTGTTGAGAAAAGTCGGACTGCTGATTGTTCGAAAAAATATCAGGAATCAGTCAACACTGTTGTTTGTCTTGCGTTTAGATGCCGTGTCGGTGAGAACTGGTGGTACCGCGGCGAGCACTGTGAGGAGTACGTGTCAGAGCCATTGGTGGTTGGGATTGCAATTGCGTCGGTCGCAGGTTTTCTCCTTGTGGCTTCAGGCGTGATCTTCTTCCTCGCCAGAACTCTGCGAGACCAATATGACACAGATGATTTAGAAGACCCTCTGCGGTGAGAACCGAACTTTGAACATAAACACTTTCCCAATGTTCTAGATACATTTCACAATGTTGTTGTACGTAAGCCTTCAGAAATTTGATTTGTTTCTAGTGACTCCCCAAAAGCAACAAATATGTGTAACATATAGCCGCGTCCTCACATGATTTAAAAACACGAAATTTGCTTGAATTATTTGTTCTAGTGGTGTTTATTGAAAAAGCACTAAGAAGCTCAGTTCTGATAGCGTTTGAAAGTACTGCATTTGGTATGGGATGCAGGCTATATGTTTTGGCACGAGAGTTATTTATCTTGCACGACCTGAACAGACTTAATGTTCTCTTTGGTAATTATGAACCAGGAAGCTCTCGGGCATGTGATAAGCAGGTTGGATCCATTATCTTTTTCGAACAAGATGTTCCTGTTCCTGTCATAAGTTTCGGCTTGAATAGATCATTTTGTTGATATAGTGATACCACAGATGCCATTTCTCTATCTCTCGTCCTGGATAACATATTTTGGCTTGTATGAACCTGAAATGAGTTCCAAACCGTAAATTATTCCGTGTTTTGCTAAACTAATAAAATTATCTCAGGTTCGCATCCTCGCCTCAGGTGTAAACAAACGTCAGTCACCTTTTCGCAATGATTTGCTTACTGTGCAAACAGCAAGAGCAAAGTCCTGGCGGACAGACATGACATAATGTCTCAGCAGGGGATCTGTCAGTGATCCTGATCAACAGGTCACAGAGGAATAAATGTTGCTACGTTGAGCTCCGATAATCCACTTACTTTTTCCGTGGCTGAACCTGTCTGACCCTAGGGCGAATATAAATAGTTGGGACGATCTCCTGCTTTTATGTTTCAACAGCAATGGCGTGTTTGGCTCTAGCCAACGTGGAAGGTCACACATTGGCTTTGTTCATACTAAAACCACTTTACATCTTTCTCTGTTTTGGGCCTCTGTCAATACTGAGGAACATTTTTGTGAGCGCAAAAACTTTTCCAAAACATATTTCTAAGTGGATGTTTCAGAATGCCACTTTTGTGTTGTATTGGAGACTGTGAAAGGGGATGCTTTCGAAAATTATCGCGTATTTTTGTCATGTGACCCATTCAGCCCAATTTTTGTACCACAGTAGTTATATACACCAATTACTCATTGTCAGTCCATTCTTTCAACTTAAAACCTGCACATTTTCGCAGTTCAAAAATAAAATGAACATTAATATAATATAAATATAAATACAATGCCTTAATGAAACAATGCATGTTGAAGTGTCTGACATGATAGACCTTTTGGAAGATTCTTGAAAATGCTAGTGTTTTTTGGAATGAACATGTTTTAAATATTATTGTAGACAGCCACAATTTCTGCTGTTTTTTATTTATTTAATGTGATCTTAAACCTCTGGCACAATTCTATTCATTTATTTATTCATTAATACTGAAAAGGCATTTTTACTCTCTTTGTTTGTATTTTTTTCAGAGCATTTGAAAAAATAACATTTGACATAAGACATTATAAAGCATGCGTCAAACTTTTTACTCCACTACATTATATAAATACATGTACAAATTTGTTTACCTGTAATACTTACGTAGGTACATTTAAAACCACATAGTCAAAATTTCCCCAGAAATGTTTGCTGTCCTACATTCTTCAAAGTATCTTCTTTTGTGTTTTACAGATCAAGGACATTTAAAAAACAATTTTCCCTAAACATGTTCAAAATGTATTTATGAAATAAATTTAAGCATTTAATATAAGCATCAAGGCTATAGGTCTCTTTTGTCCAGGATGACTTGTATGTTGTATAAGGTGTTGTTTATAAACTGACTTGTATTTTCTGTCATCTTCGCAGACAAGTAGACAGCGTTCCATCTTTAGAGCGAGCCACTAAATACAACCCCATGTTTGAAAGCGAAGCAACATTGGGCTGTAATCAGTATTACCGCCGTTACCCAGAAACCCCTGCATACAGCGCCGGCAGCGCTGAGACCTCTGCAGACTTCAGCAGCGAGGAAATCAGACACATTTATCAGAACAGTGAACTTACCAAAGAGGTAATGTCATCTGAGCATTAATAGAGATGCCATGTTTGATTTGACATGGATAAATGTGTGGTTGAAAAGATGGAAAAAAGATTAAATTTAGTCCAGATCCGGATTTCGGTTTCATAATATAGAAAAGAGTGGTCAAAAGATCTAGGAAACAATAATTTTAATATTTCAACGAAACACATTATGTTTGGGGTAAAAGAGAAGAGCATTTTCATTTTCTAAATCTTCAAGATGTGTTTGCATGAACCTAAAAACAGAGTTTCATCTGACAATCTGAAAGATCTCTTAGAGATGATGATTAAGAATGTTTTTGCATAAGCGAAAGCTAAATTAAAGAGCCAGACAAGGGCGCCTACTGGGTTTCATGTTTGGGTTTCCACAAAACCTAACCGCAAGTACAGCGTTAAAATCAATGTGACAATTTACGTAAGAATGGTTTTACAAACAATTTTACAGAAATATATTCGGAGTAGAGTTTAAAATGAGGCTAAAAGAGAGCCCAATTGTACATTTTTCAATTTGCAAATATATAGTTTCGTGTTGAGACAGCATAGCATGATTAGGGATTCCTGCTTTTTTTATGTATAATTACTAGAATATTTTAATAATAACACTTTCATCTGGTTTATACATACATATACTCCCCTACATCCGTTCACGAAAAGGGCACTTATGGCATCAAAAAGGACACTTTGGGGGCCCTTTTTTAATGGCAATATTACTGGGCATAGAATGGGGATTAAACGATTCAGATGACTGTTCTAACCAGGCATTCCAGCATTCCAAAACTGGAATTTTAAAGCCAAACTCATAGTAATCTTGAGTGCCTATAGAGTAGTGTTGCATACTTCGTATCTTCGAAGAGTATTTAGTTTGATCACATTTATAAAATATAGATACAGCTTTATGATTATTTCCGAATCATATGGCGCCTGCAGGGGGAGGGGTAGACTGAACTGAATAACGTGTGCAGACGTTGTCAACAAAACACAGATATCAGCGCTGGGACGGCTCCATACATCAGTTTCAAACGATCTCCAAATCCAGCGTTATATCCACCGTTTATATAACAATCATCACCCAAATGCAGTGAACAAACAAACACCTGAACTTCGTGAAAATATGCTCTCTCTATCCTGCTTACAAGTGCAAGTGACATCTGCGCATGCTCCTTCTGCTCTCCTTGCTGCCTCGTGGGCGTGCCGCATGACTTCCAGGAGAATTGTCCAATAAGGGACCAAGAAAATTGATTACGAAACAGTTTTATATGTTCGAAAAAAACTTTCTGAAACCTGTACGATCGCTGGGAAAGTGATGTCCTTCCTATTCCACCCTAAACACTGTGTCTTATTTGTGGCATAAAGGGGCAGGGTTTGTCCAGACACGTACAGTAGATGTTAATGGTGTCATGTGGCAGACATCACCACTATTGTTATATAACTGTCTCTCTCTTTCTTGTCATTCGTCTCCCCTGCTTTCATGACAGGAAATCCAGGATCGTATTCGAGTTATAGAGCTCTACGCTAAGGACCGTCAGTTTGCCGATTTTGTCCGACAGCACCAAGTGTAAGTGTCTGAACCAACATACACAGTTTACTCTAATACAGAAAAACAAAGTGGATTCAGATCCACTACATTCAATACATTAAACTCTATTCAGTTTTACTGAAAGCAGTAGTAGAGCAAACAACTGAATGGGAATACGTTTTAACACTGTATTATTCAAGTTTAGGCGACAGACAGACAGACAGACACACAAGCTCTTTGTACTGAATTATGCTTTACAGATCAAATTAACACTTTTTTATTGTGTGTAAAAATTAAACTTATGTTAACAACAAACTTAAGGACAAGTAAAAATGAATCCACAGCATGATACAGATGTTGTTTATAGACGTTAACTGAACCCGACTTATTCATTTAACATGCAGACTGGTAGCCAATAAAAAGCCTTAGTCAAATAACAGACTAAAATAACACTGGACGCATCACTTCCTGAAAGACAAACTTCCCCGTCCTCAGTACACATCAGCCTGGCTGCACTTGAACCTAAATCTGTAACTTGTAAAGGATCCTGCAATGATTCTCAAAGTTTTTCAGATGGTAAATCTTTTGCTGACTACTCTACCACCCTAAATCTTAGAAAAAATTACCTAAATACAATTTGGCGTAAAAAAATATATGTTCAACTTTTTACTGTTGGATCACTGTCAGTTACTTTATTGAAGAAAACGGAAAAATCTTTTTTAATACAATTAGTCAGTTTTTGCCTATCAATTGTCAATGTTATGTTAATGCTTTTTGTCAGTTTTCATGTTTTTATTGATGCAAATCCCGCCAATGAACTCACAGAACACCTGCAGTTCTATACAGACCACACTTTTAAAAACGTACATCATGTGCTAAACGTACAAAAACGATCAATTGCATAATCACATGACACTACAAGAATGTATTTGACTTGCCTAGTAACCGATGCCAGCGGCTTGAATCCAAAAACAACATTTAATACTTAAGCGTAAATTGAAAAATCATTTTCATGCCTGCAGAGATTTGTTTCTGTTTCTTTGACAAAGAAAGTATTTCTTTTCGAGACGGTCCATTTTTGGATGTGAATCGAAGTCTTTGTGCGCTGGTAGTTAATATGTCTTCAAAAGAGCTCAGTGTTCTGAGGCTACAATGGCATGGCAAGACAAATCCAGAGAGCAGGCCTGTTTTGGGTTTCCTACCTCTGCCAGGTGCCGTTTAGAGTTCCAGACAGGTGTAGAGTAGCAGACTGAAAAATGACGACTGGGGTTGAGGAATGGTTAACTGTCATAACAGCTGCAAGCATAGAGAATATCATTCACTGTAGTTTGGCGACAGGCCGAACTTTTTCTCAGAATCCAATCCCAGAATGCATTTCAGTAAACTCAAAAACACCATTCATCTAAAGTGGTGGATAAAGCGATAATAAACATATTTATCACCGTGTGTCGAAAAATATCTTTTAATAAACAGATTTAGTAAGAAATACAATTTAAAAACTGTTAAAATTACTATTTAACGTGATTATTGTTTGTCTTATGTATGTTTGTGATTATAAGTGTGTCAGGGTGATATATCAGCAACACGAATATTGTATGCGTAACTGTATTGAATTCCCTTCACATAATGTATGTCTGACAGCAAACTGGGAACATTCCTTGGCACTAGAATAATCCCTGGGCGGAATGGGTTACATTTTATGTTCATTTAAATCTATCCATCAAGGAATTCGGTGTCGTATCAAAACATGCTGTTTGCCTGAGAAATGTTTGTTCCGTCACTGAACTGGTTTGCTTCGTTTGTGTTATTTACACTTAAAAATGTTTATGATGTTTATTGTAGGGTGCTCGATGAAAGACGAGGAAGTTCCTCCAATTAGAGGTGCAAACCAAGTTTCGTTAAACCCAAGGTATGCAGATCTTTTATTTGAATCACTGTCTTCGACTTTACCTTTCTAATGCAACTCTATGAAGCATTAAGTCAAAGAGTTCTTCCAGGCATTGTCAATTTGAATGATCAAAAATGAAAAAATTGGTGATGCAAAGATGCTTTTAGTTGTATCATCAAGATATTAAGCTGCGGAAAACATTAAGAGACCAAAATTATCTTAAAATCTGAAACGATATCATTTTTTATTTAATATTTTTAATTACCATTTATAGGTATGTGTTTAGGTAAAATTATCATTTATGTTTCATTCCGTGAACTTCTAACAATATTTCTCCCAAATTTCAAATGAAAATATTGTTTCTATTTGCATTTATTTGCCGAAATGAAAACTGGAGAAACAGCTCAAAATTACAGAAAAGATGCTCTTTATTTTTTCAGACCTCAATTATGCAAAGATACAAGTTCAGATTCACTTTTAAGCGATACAACACTAATTTATGTACATGTATTTAGAAAAAGTTCAAAATAATTATTTTTTATGTGATTACCTCGATTATTGTTACAGTTTTGTGTGTTGTCATGCTCTCAGTTGTTCACATTGCTGTTGGATGGCTTTACGTCACTCCTTAGGTTTGAGTTTGTTGAAATTCAACAGACACTGGACTGGCCACAAAACATTTAGAAATGCAGATTACGTGAAAATTTGGAATGGTCTCTTAATCTTTACCGTGGCTGTATTATTATGTTGTTTACAGTACTATACATGATATGCATAATTTACCTATTTTATGTGAATGATAAAGAGTCAAATGTACCACACACTCTTTATGTGCTAACAACAGTTTAACCAGCAGTGCACCAGTTCATTGCCGAACATGCCGAATGTAATTCTGTTCATCTTATTTTTTTTAACAGACACTTGCCTTTTTTCTTGAATGCGAGAAGTTGTCCTCTTTTGCCACGTTGGACTTTTGCAGGGATATAGTGTGTGGAGATGTAAATGGACTAAAAAAAAATTGGACGGAATGTGCGAATTGTGATCCGATGTAGTAAAATTACGTATTTATGTGTGGTCTTATGAATATGCTGTATGTTTTATTGTTTTCTGTTTGTACCAATGGGCTGGTTTATTTCTTGTTACGGCCATATTTGTAGATATATGTTAGCTGCATAAAGTACATCAATATCACATAATCAGATTAAATCACAAAACTATAAGGACAATATTTGAAGAGTTTGGTTCCAAAATTAGATGATTCCTTAAAAGAAAAACATGTTTTTTTATCGTGCAAACCAGTTAATATGAATCAAACTGCAGTTGGTTTGTTTTAATTAAAAGGCAGTCAACACAATAAAACACAGTAAAAACACAATAACATCATAAAAACATGATTTTTTTGTAAACTATTCATTTATAGATTCATAAGTTCCTCTCTTTTGTAATGGAAAGTCTGTATTTCATATGGTCTTTTCGTTTGTCTGTGCCTTGTTTGATTGTTACTCTTCATGTAAATGTGGGACATAATCTGATTAATCATGTTCTGAAACACGGACTGACTGAAGAGAGAACGTTTTGCGGTTGCAATGTAGTATTTTACCAAACACAGAGCAGATTATTTAATACTACTTTCATTTCATTTGACGTTTGGCTATTTAGGCATATTCTTTGCAAAGACAGATTTTCCTCAAGTACAATTTATTTTGACTTTCAGATGTTTCTTTTAGAAATGTGTTTTGTGTTTAGCATCTATTTCCTGCAGATGTACATTTTTCTACTTTTGTAAAACACTCGCCACACACAGATATTTTTAATATATTTGTATGTTGACATCTGTCATCACAACAGATATTTATGCATATTTTTAATATCACTGCTGTCCACCATTTTCATTTTTTAGTGGTTACAGCACAGGTTCTGTTTCTGAATAAAGAATAGTGCACAGTGTTTTTATTCATCATTTCATAACAGTGTGGAAGTTATTACATAGTTTTAAGGCAAAATGTTTTTTGTTAGAGTTCAAAGTTTCAAATTTACTTCCACATTTGCTTTTTAAATCAGTTTCAAATCTGTATATAAACAGTTCTGTTGCATGTTACCACAAATTAAACAAAGAAATATTCAAATGTCATTTCACATGTTTACAGAATGCTTCACAGATTGAAGCATAACTTGTTTGTTGTGGACCTTCCAATATTTAATTATCTTTTGGTAGGCGTCTGGTTCGTAGGTTTATTTTCATTTGCGATGAAAGGCTCTCTCAGATGTGGCGAATCTGTTCTCTTTCAGATTAACCTCTGTTCAATGTTCGATTACCTCAGATAACATTTGCGTTTTGGCCAGACACCGGCCACGCTATCCGTCTGCCAAAAGCTTACTCAATTACAAGGATAAGTTGATTTGAAATACACGTGGTTACACTGAAGGAGGTGGCTAAAAGATAATGTGTTGTTTAGCTAATGCTTTTATCCAAAGTCTCCTGTTTGGCAGTCTCAGATCACTGGCTGCACAGTTTAGGAAAGGACATGGAAGTTTGAGCCAGATAGTTTGACGTATACACAACTTCCGGAAATCAGGCTTTACAGGTTTTTAAAAGAGTTTATTTTTTTTTATTTCAGTTTTTCTAGTATTCGAATTAGCTTTTATTTTCAGTTTTCATAAATTTTTATGCACATTTGTCATTATATTACCGACTTATTTTTAGTAAGTTAAAATTCATTTTTGTTTAAGTTGTAGTTATTTATTAAGTAAATAAATCCATAAAATCCATATAAAATATGACATAAATAAATACATAGCATGCATCAAACAAACTGTAAAAATCTGTACTTTTGTTTTGTTTTATTTTGAAGAGTTTTTTTGTTTTTTAAATTGACAAAAAATAGTCAGCTTGTTTACATTTTGAATTGAATTGAAAGCATTTATTGTCATTATAGTACAATGAGATTTTTAAAGAGAATGCCCGTAACTTTGCACACATAATTAACACAATATATAAGACAATACAATAAATAAATCAAATACAGCGCAATAAATACAGTTTTGGGTGCAAAACCATGTACATTTTTCAATACATAAATGTCATTTTATGTTTTTATAATATTACCGTTTTTTGATGACATAGCTTAAAGCCCTCTCATATAATATGTACGACTTCCCCTGATATCAAATTATGTATAAATGTATATACACATGTTGTATATAAAGTAGGGAATTTGTTTCCATGAACTGCCATTAGAGTGAAATGTAAAAAAATAAAAATAACAGTATTGCGAATTCATTGACATCAAGCTGGAATTTCCCCCATAAGAAAGGTCACCTTGACTACACAACAACCAAAATTTCGGATATTTTACAAAATCAGCCTTCTTTTCCCCTCTTTTCGACGATGAGTGTATATGATTACAATTCCGTCTCTTAAAACTACTTCTGAAAGGTTATGTAATATTGGTTGCACATGATTGTGGAAAAACGATGTCAGAACATCTCCTCGATCACTCTTGTTCATCCAGAGACAGGCCGGAAAGTCGCTGAAAGGCCATGGTGTCCAGAGCCACTCTCTTTATCTTGTTTTCCACTAGCTTTTGTTCTGTCACCTTCTTTCCTTCTCTTTCTCTCCGTCAGCCAGCGCTTTTCAAGTGTTATCCAGAACACTGTACGTGGCCTTTAATAACTAAACTACAGTACTTGTGGCGGCCCTGGGTGTATAAGATAACTTAGCCAAACTCTGCTGGAACAATTGACTTAACCTTTGGATACTCATTGCATGTCTCCTTGAACACAGCTCTACGAATGGAGAACGAGGGAATCTCCCGTTTGTTCAGAGGAGAGTCCCTGTTATGTGGAAAAGGTGAAGCAACTTCCCTCCCTGCAGAAAACCCCCATCTCAAACCAATCATAATAAGCTGATTTGCTGGATTTAGTTTGGTCAGGGTGGTCTGTTCGCTTTCCTTAGAGGTTTCTGGGCGCTTTTCAGTTGGTCACCTTGCTGACGATCAAAACCAGCTGAGCATTAAACTGGTGTGGCTGGGAAACCTGATCTTGAACCAGCTAAGACCAGCTTTGATGTGGTTTATTTAGCAGGTTGGGACAGCTTTTTTCTTTAATATTCCCAATGGTTTTCTTAATTGGTTAAACTCTTTCTCTTCGTCCTTTAATGCAAAAAAAAGTAATCCAGTGGTGGACTGATTGGGGAAAATGGCTGATTTGAACCCCTCCTCAGTCCTCAGTGCCCGACAATTGCATCCAATGGATGAAATGCCAGATATGCCTCTTAGCCCTCCAAAACCACAACGCGTTTACAGTCAGCCCCCATCCAAGAACCAACTCCCCGTATGAACCATTACAGCAGAACCATGGCAACGCATGCACAACACGAGTCCGGGTTGGCTGAGAAATGGCTGTGTTTCAAATCACGCACTTCTAAAACTGGATGGTGACATCAAGTCAACGTGTGGGAAAGAGGAACATTCGGCGCAGCAGCTGGATGGGTGGATCATCAATTCGCGTAGCGTGAAAATGTCCCTGGGTGTAAAGTCGCAGTTGACTCACCAAACCCGGGAGTAGAAGCCAATGTTTGATATCAACATTTCCCGCGGCGTTTATTTGTAAACCTCAGAGACATTTTGGCTCACGTTTACTTGACTGATGGCCATTATGTACATGTCTGAATTTCGTGCTCGTGAATGCTGAGTTTGCACAGCTGAGACTACAATGAAGTCCTTGAGGAAAGGTTTGCTTTCGAAGGCCAGCAATCAAACCCTGGCTGCATCTTTTGTCAGGACACACTCGCTCTTGACACGAGCGAGGACAGATGTGCTCGCAGCATATCCCGTGCGTTGATTAACCCCGACAGACACGCTGCAGCGTTCCTCACGGATGTGCAGACAGATGTGTGACGGATAGAGTGGGAGTCTCTGGAAAGTTTGGGAAAGCCCTTTGGAATGGTGGCAACTTCAGGGAATAAAAGCGGTGCTGAAAGACGATTTTTTAATGCGCAGGTGATTGATGACTGTTGTTTCGCATCTTCTCCGACCTGGTTTCCTCGGCTCTAGTGCGTCGCTGAGACCGTAAACCATCCGTTAAGCTGATTTAACCATTGGCTAATAAATGGAGCGCAGTTTTTTCCACAAAAGTCTCTGAAATGGGCTGATTTATATAAAATGTATGTAAAGAAAGAAAAAATATGGTTGAAGCCAGGTTATAAATAACACTACACTAAGTTGTGAAAATGTATTCCTGCTGTCATTTTGAAACCTCAAATCTCCATTTTTCATGATTTTTATCTTTTACCAGAAATCATTATATGGGTTTTGCAAATATCTAACCAATAAAAACTATTAAAATGTAGTCAAAGTTGCATCCATTTCCTGAAAAACAGCGTATTTGGACTTCCAAGGTTTCAGAAAGACAGCGACGATATGACGACAGCAATCTCACACTTCCACTCAATTAGACACGCCCCCTCCATCCAAAACCACCTCCCTTTCCTGTGAATGCATAAAATGATTGACAATCGGAAAGCACATCAATGGTGTTTTGATCAACTCAACAAAAGTCAAATTTTTGTGCTGTTTACTGTACAGCGCCAAGCGCTGTCAGGACACCTAATTCAATTATATCTGTCAAGTAACAGGTATACAACTTCCATTCCATAAAAATAGCTTACTGTACCTTTAATTAAACACACATTGTGCTGTAAACAACATTATTTGGAGTTGTGAATTGCGTTACACCATTCCTACCACTGGGGAGCTCTGCATCTACATAGTTCAGAGTGAGTGTGTGTGTCATTTATGGTCGCTGTGTGCTTTTATTCACACAAAGCTGTCGACCCGCATGTACAACAGCACACAGAGTTTCAGTTCATGCTCACCCAGTTTATAATTTCTTGTCTGCCTGGCGTGTGTACGTTTGTTTGATTGAATGTTTATGCGTGTGTGTGAGCAGGCACGTCTCCGGACGGCCTGTTTTAGGTTGCCTGTCACAACCTGCAGGTGTTTTTATTGTATGGAACCAATTACCTCCATGTACAGTTGCTCCCCCTTTTTTGGAAACCAGTCTGCGAGTCCAAAACTAAACTTGGTTCTTTTCATAGTTTTCTTTATCTTATATAGATTTGTGTTTATTTGCTTCAGTTAAAATCTTTTAATTGCTCTTATATGAAAGAAAAATCGCAGATGAGATCCCAGTCATTTCTCATAGAAGTGAGATCAAACAGAGCACAAATGGAAACTTCTGCTTAAAGGGACAGTTCACCCAAAAATGAAAATGATGTCATTTTTAAATCACCCTCTTGTAATTTCAAAACTTTATGACTTTCTTTCTTCTGCAGAACACAAAAGAAGATATTTTGAGAAAGTTGGTAACCAAACAGCAATGGCTCACTTCTATTGCATGGACATTAAACCAATACAGGTGAATGGGGTTCAGCTAAAAACATTTTTCAAAATATATCTTCTTTCTGTTCTGCGGAAGAAAGAACGTCACAGGTTCGAAATGAGAAGAAGGTGAGAAAATGATGACAGATTTTTTTTCGTGAACTACGACTTTAATTCTTCTGCGTCCGAGATATTTCTGTTGAGAAAGTGAAAATCTCACAAATGTCAGAAATCTAGCAAATGTCTCCATTAGAGTTACAAAAGAGATCTCAACGTCTCAAACTGAGCTCAGATTTGTCAAGTCTGCAATCAAAAGTCAATATTATGGAAGATCTCAATGTGAACTCAAACATTTCATATCAAATTGACCTAAATCCGGACTATTTTACCTTTACAATTCCCCTTACGCCTCCAGACTCTTCCTGTTTTTGAAGAATTCTCATTTTGTTTTTTACTTTTTACTACCTAAACAATTGTATTATTTTATTTCACATAGCAGTTTGTCATTACACACAGCTTTGCTCCAAACCCTTTAACAGATCTTTCAAAGAAACTCCATAGTCGCTCAGCAATTTGGCAAAGTCAGACAGACTAATTTAAAGTCCATAGTCCTGTCTAGCCATGGTAAAATTTAGCCGCAAAAGGAAGAAAGAAACAAGTCGACGTTCGAAGAAGCGTGCATTTTTTCAATGTGTGATATTAAGCAGAGTTGCAGCGGCGGAGCGGAGGGCAGAAAGACAGAGACGGCAGCACGTGGCTGGACTATTTCTCTCGTTCCCGTCTCACGTGCCTGTGAAGAATCAAAGCTATGAGCCAGTTTATTTGCTGAATAGATCCAGCAAGCAAATGACATACAGACTTCCATCCTCAGGGCTTGGACTGACCTAAGTGTTGTGTGTGCAAGTCCTCTGATTGGAGGAGGGTGTAATGCGTCTATTAAATGCAGAAATGTTTACGATGAGACATGCAAATGTATATGTTCGTTCGTATACTACCTCGGGCACACGAAGGCCTGTTTACGTGCAAGGGTAAACCCGCTCGGCACCCTGTTGACATGCTTTACCCCATTTGTCAAAGAGCTGTGGCGCGTCGGATGAGGTGATGATGAGAAACCGCAATAACATCTCTGTCTTTCAATGCTGCTGAAGGACGGTATTCTGTGAGTAATGCAGCCCCAGACTATCACAAGCAATTTGCTGAGTGGTGAGCAAATAATGGAATAGAAACGCGTTCGTCAACGAGGAAAAACTTACACAATCCTGCCTGATCCGAGAACCACCCTGTGGGATTTCTCGCGTCAAAGCCATGCAATACAGTACCAGCGCTAGCAGAGACGGGGCCTGAACGCATTACTCAAAAAGAAGGATGTTTTGAATATCCTCCGGGACGTTTGCTGTCTGGTTAGACTTTTCGGAAAAGCCTGCGGGACCCCCTTAAAGAAACGTCAAAAAAAGATAAACAGAGATTTAATGATTCCATTACATAACTGCGAAGTGAATGGAGATAAGCGGTGGAGATTAACTTGGTTTAGTCACATTCAAATATTCATTTTTGATTCATTGTTTATGCACATTTACAACTTATATTATATAGGGTAGATATGTAAACAATAAAAGTTAAATGACATTCATAATCACTTGGCTGTACATGAGTGAAATGCACTGTTTAGTATTTGATCATGGTAATTGTTAAATCATTATTATATTATATTACATTGTATTATTGTAATTTTATAAAGTATTTTTGTTATTATTCAACATTATGTTTCTATTTTTTAAAGTAAGTGAGTGTAAAACTAACCATATGATGTTGTAAAGGGTTCATTGGCTTCACTAAAGTGCATTTCAGTGTCTTGCTGTGCGGTTGCTAGGGTGTTCTGTGGTTGCTATGTTGTTACTCCCTGGTCCAAGTAAAAAAAAGTTTGAATGCAGATCGGATTATTAAGTTATCATCCGTGTCAATGCAATGAGTAATAAAGTTGAATTCTATCGGTTAGAGATTTTTTCAAATGTCTATCCCTAAGTATGAGGAATTGCAATATAATACATTTGTTAAATTTATTAAGCAAAGCTATAAAGTATAAGCTGTGATTGCTTTTCCAGATATTTTTCTGGAACCTCCAAACAGTCCAAACGCCAGGATTTCCAGCTTTAGAATACCTGAAACACATCATTGCATTTAATTTGTCATGTTTTTTCTTTTCTTTGAGAGACATTTCACATTTAAGTATCTACCTCTTAGGAAATGGAGCTGAGGTGTGAAGCTGCCAAATTCAGTAACATAATGAAAGTTCCCGTTGGATGAGATTGCAACCATCAGGTAGCGGCTGTATAAGGGCTTCGCTTTGGAAAACACACACAATCGCGCACACTGGACAGAGTCTGGTCATCTCAATGCCAAAGCAGGTGATTGTGTTTGAAAGCCATTAAACGTGATGCCTGGAATTTCCCTCCGCAGTTGAAGATGTAAATTATGGGATGGGGAAGCCAGTAAGTGGACCTTAAGTAGAGCCAATGGAGGAAGAAGAAATTGATGAATTGTTGATGAAATGTATATACTGTAAACTGCCAGGCACCTGAAATAGCAAAGACGACAAAGTTCTCGGTGGAAAAATTGCCATATATAGCAATACAGGAATATGAAAAGCATGTCAAAGACTTTCTGGTAATCAGTCGTCTTATTGTAAATGTTAATAGTGAGCGTCACAGGCATAAGAAACAAAATTCTCATTATTGATAAATTATGAAATATTGTTAATGATTAATTGTTCAAAAATTATAATAAAACAGGTTTATACTTCATCAAAAAACACAGACAATCTAATAAAAAGGATTATAACAACGAAAATTCGTATTAAAAATTATAATTAAAATTAATAATTATATTATATTATACTATACTATATTATACTATACCATATTACACTATTATACACTACACTGCACTGTATTATATAACATTATCATAAATAATTATAATTATTAATAAATATTATTAATTATAAATTAGCTATTATTATAAAATCCTTTGTATAATTTTATAATTGTTTATAATTTGAAAACTTAAGTTTACATAAATAACAAACTTAATTATTAATTATACATTATTAAATGTTTCTAATGAAATGTAGTTTGTTCATCAAAACACAAACAAAGTAAAAAAAAGTTTACATGCATTTACAAACTATATTATTATTACCAAATTATTAAATACTATTAATAAAAAATAGAAATTAAATGATTACAAATCTAAGTTTACTATAATTCATCAAAACCCAGACCATTTAAACAGCTAAAAACATAACGAACAATATCATAACCGTTCATATAATAAATATCCCATAAAAAAAAAATCAGCCCGGTCATTTTTTTTTAATTAGTACGTACAATTCCGTAATAATTTTATTACATTTTTAACAGTGTACATTATATTGTGCTTTTTTCGTCATTTGTAATGAATTAGCTTCGTATCTTTTTTTGTATCTGTTTTGAAAGTCAGTGCAAAACCAATTTTACCAGTTCTTCTCTGTAGTCAAAACCCCCGGAACCTGATTGACTCCAGATTGACTCCGGTCTGTAAGTGGCGAAAGGTCTTTTGAGAATCCATCAGCAAAGCCAAGAAAGCGCCTAGAAGCTTTACTATAAATACCGAACTGAGACACAACTTCAAGGAAGAATAATATACCATAATCCATCAGAAATGTGATGAAAGGTCTGTTTTTCTCTTTAGGTGGCTTTCATGATACTTTGATTTTCTCCATCTTGCGGATTTCTCTCAGTGTGAGGTTTGCTCTGTGGCCCACGCTAAGGAGCTTTTGTGTGTCACTGTTTTACATTTCAGGCCCTTCCGCTTTTGGCCCCTTTGCCCTCCAGATCTACGGTTCAAAGCACAGCACAACGTCAGCCTGAGCACTGGGATATTTCGATAAGAGAACAGCTAACAGAAACCACATTGAACCCAAGATTAGACTGTGAAACGGTTTTCAATTCAAAGGCCGGTGATATTTGAAGCAGCCTGCATCGCTACCTTTGTAGTATAGCCCTCCATCCAGATAAGGTAGTAGGACAGCCTCCTCCCTGAGCAAATGTTTATTTCCATAGTGATGATATTTCCATACACAGTCCGATGGAAAGTTTCTTTCAAAGAAAGCCTCAGCTGGATTGTGTCAAATGTGTGAAAACCCTGATCTTGTCAGTCAAACAGGGAACACGACTGCAATTGCGGTTTCTAGCACAACCCCCTGATTGATTTTTCTCCCCCTTTTTTATTTCATCACGCCTTTGTTTTGGTTTAGTTTCCAGCTAAGAGGCAGGACTCAGCATTCCTTTTCTAATGATGCAGAATATGACTGGAAAAATCTGTCCTGACTAATTTCTCTCTCTCAGACTTCCATGTTTGGCCATCAGCTCTTGGTCAATCCATTACTAAAAGTTCTTTATATTAATGAGCAGTGAATAATAATGCGTTAAGTCTGTCTAAACAACAAGAGGTGCTGTAGTGTAAACAGTATGACAGGGTTAAGTGCACCGATGGTGGCTGCCAGGGTTGTGTGCGCGAAAGAAAACGCTTCTGTGTGTATTAGCTTGAAGACGCACCAAAAGTGCTCTGCGTTTGCAATGATGTAAGTTTGTCATGCACTTGGGATTCACAAAACATGAAACATGAGTGATTTTCATGATGTTTGGTAGAAGCATGATACTAAAATACATGGACAGTATTTTATTTATGCTTTGCTGTCCAGTGGCAGGGCTGAGCCAAATGTACAAGCTGTAAATTATGTCAAGTCGTGACGTAAGGAATCCACATTTACGCAAAACTCTTATAAACTCCTGCTGTACACTTCAGTCTCACAGAATCTCTGACATCAATATTTTTATGAATTGCTTAAGATGAACTACCGTCTGGTCATCTGGGATTTCGTTATGGAGATAAAGGTTAGGATAATGCAAACCATCAAAATAAATGTGTTGTTTGCCAGTTGCATCAGATCAGAGCCTATGGACTTGGAAACGGAATATGATCGTCGATATATGGTGGTGCATGACGTAAGGCTTACAGAGTCATAAATATTACATTTTAGAAAGATCAGAATCGTTCTGAATCAGAAAGAACTGGCACATGAAGGCGATTTGTGTACAAGTTTGTCGACCTAAAACGTATATAGTTGTTCTCGGTTTCATTGCAAAACAACAAATCCAACTTCAAGTGAAAAAAAATATGTTGTCAAAAATAGAAATTTGCATATAGACAAATAGACAAATAAATAAATGCATAGATAAATTAAGATGTATAAACAATAAAGAAAATGGATAATAATTCTATAATAAAGAAAATAACAAATTACAGTTTTTCTCCATTGGTTTGGCTCATTTCTTGAAACCGAGATGACATTCTCAAAATAACATGGACAAATCTCCAAACCACCTTGCAATTGTTCACAACAGAATGTCATTTTTCATTGGTTTTATCAAATTGCAAATGCTTTAGTACATGTCTCAAGTGACTCTGTGCTTTTTTTCAAATGATTATGTACAAGTAGCTACAGTTAGCACAATGAGCCCACATTTAGCACATTTTCCAAATAAATAGATCTTGCTGATCTAAACTGAATAGTTGATTTTTCAGTGAAATGGTTACTCTCTCCAAAACATATCAGCATGGTTTCATTGTGTAAGTCATCATATGCACAATTGTCTGTTCAACTGTCAAAATTAGTCAAAGATATAATACCATGAAAGAATTTCTTGGAACATTTGATAAATTTATGACAGTACTTGACAATCAATCAGGTGAAATTAGAACTAACGAAGGAGCAGTTTCCCACATCTCAGATGACCAATCAAACAGTTTGTTTAGTTACCTGACAGGTGTTGTCTATGATTATGACTTCTGCCAAAATTATATAGACAGAGCTTGGCCCGGGGCCAGTTTCATTTGCAGTGTGAACATGGAAGCACCTCGCCAAGTACAACAGCAACTTCCTGCTCGAGGAAGAGGAGGAAGAAGAGGAAGAGGAGGAGTGAGCAGAATGCGTGGAGGAATAGGGGGAAGAGGCCGAGGAGCACGGAGGCACCATGATGTCCCAGATGAAATCCGGGCCACCCTTATTGACCACGTTATAAACCATCGCCTCACAATGGCAGAGGCAGGTCGCCGAGTGCAGCCTAATGTGCCTCGGTCTACAGTCTCCTCCATCATCAAAACCTTTCGCAGGGAAAACAGGTACAGAACTATTCTATTGAACTATTCAGTGTTGGTGTGTGTGTAGGCCTAGAGTACTGTAATATCTTCATGTGATGTTATATGATACTATAAAAATGACAAAGAAAAAAAAATGGAGAAAATACTGTGAATAGTATTCCAGTCACTGTGCAGTGCATCACACTTTTAGTACCATAAAACAGCAGTACAATTACATTGGTAACTCATTTTGTAACAAATTTACAGTGTTGACCTTTGACTTGTATGTCTAGGATTGGACGACAGCCTCAAGTGGGTGGCAGAAGAAAACTTCTAAATGAACAACAAGAACGAGAAATATGCAACATGGTCATTGCAAATAATGCCATCACACTGAGACAGATTCGTAATGCAATCCTTCTAGACAATGTAATGTTCCAAAATATAAACTCTATCAGCATCTCCACAATAGACCGTGTATTGAAGAAACATCAGATGACCATGAAACAGATTTACAGGGTACCATTTGAGAGAAACTCTGACAGAGTGAAAGAGCTGCGGTACCAGTATGTGCATGTAAGTCAACTACTGGTTGTCTATCATTGTAACACTATTACAGTAAGACATGGTTACCACTTTTTTTTGTTTTGCTTTATCCTTTTTACCTTCAGAATCCAGCTTTGTGTGACTAGAGCATTTTGCCTAGAAATTGTCTTCAGTTTTTCACTCCCTCTTTTTACAGTACTTTAGATCCTCCCTGCAGTATCTGTCTCTACTTGACTGATTAGATTTATTATTATTCTATTGTAGAGAATAATGGCATTAGAAAGCAACGAAACCTCTCACATCCTAGTGTTCGTTGATGAAGCTGGCTTCAACCTGGCCAAAGGTCGAAGACGTGGCCGTAACATCATTGGCCACCGAGCCACTGTGGATGTCCCAGGCCAGCGAGGAGCAAATATAACAATGTGTGCCGCTATATCAGAAAGAGGTGTGGCCACACACATTCCCAGTTTAGGGCCCTACAATACACTAAAGCTCCTCAATTTTTTGGACCACCTTTATACTGATCTGATCCCGGAAAATGAGAGAGGTGAAGACGGACCTCAGCTACCACATTATGTCATTGTGTGGGATAATGTGAACTTCCACCGTGGCCCACGCATCAGAACCTGGTTCACCACCCATCCCCGGATGCTAATGGAGTTTCTTCCACCTTACTCTCCTTTCCCAAATCCAATTGAGGAGTTTTTTTCAGCTTGGAGGTGGAGGGTGTATGAGCATCAGGCTCAAGACCAGAGGGCCCTGCTGCATGCAATGGATGCTGCATGTGAGGACATCACAGGGGATCAATGTAGGGGATGGTTGAGACATTCACGCCGTTTCTTCCCTCGCTGCATCGCAAGAGAAAATATCCGTTGCGATGTGGATGAGAATTTATGGCCTAACAGAGAGCAGCGCGTCGATGGCCAGGAGGATGAGGATGGTGGCCAGGAAAGAGAGGGTGACAATGGCGACCACTGAAAATATTACTGTACTATATAGTTCTGAAACTTTATTTACAGTATGGTAGGCTAGAGTTTTTTTTGTTTTTTGTTTGTGTTTATAACTGTTCACATTTACAGAATCCTGTATATGTTTTCTTTTCACAGTATGTTCTCTAATGTTAACATTTCTTTGTACGAATAAAAATGTTTACAGTTTCCTTGAGTATGAGTCGTTTATTGGAGGCTGATTTTACTGTAAAATCTTTTAGTTTTATTCATAGTGGTATTCTGTTGCTAGACCTGTGCCTCAGTGACAAAACGTCTAAGCATTTTGACTTGCAGTGCTTAAACAATGCCAAAGGTATAATGCATTTTGGGGGCATTGACTATTTATATGAGAAGGATATTTAGTTTTGACACATGGATAAACTGTTTTGGGAGAGATATGAGCTTTTGCAGGGGATCCATGGTGTTGTGCTAAACCATCCAGGTTATTTTGACAAAAGCACTAAATGAATGCACATGTGCCAAGGCAATTGAGAAGGATCTGTGCTATTTTGACTGTACTGACCTTTTATATGGGAAAGGAATCTGCTTTTGAAGCATGGAAGAAGAGTTTGGGGAAAGATATTTGATTTTGCTAGTGAGCTATAATGTTGAGCAGAATTGTAAGACTGTTTGGCCAAATGACCTTATGGTTTTGAGAATTTCATCTCGGTTTCAAGAAATGAGCCAAACCAATCGAGAAAAACTGTAATAAATGACCACTGGTCCTGTTTAGCTTGTGATGAAATTAGGTTGGTAGATGGACGGATGAATAGATTAGATAGAGAGAGAGAGAGAGAGAGAGAGAGAGAGAGGGAGGGAAGGAGGGATGGATGGATTAGATAGATAGATAGATAGATAGATAGATAGATAGATAGATAGATAGATAGATAGATAGATAGATAGATAGATAGACAGACGGATGGATGGATGGATGGATGGAAGGACGGACGGATGGACGGATAGATTAGAGACAGAGATAGATAGATAGATAGATAGATAGATAGATAGATAGATAGATAGATAGATAGATAGATAGATAGATGGATGGATGGATGGATGGATGGATGGATGGATGGATGGATGGATGGATGAATAAAATAAAATAAAAAAAATAATAAATTAATGAAATGAATAATAAAATGAATAATAAGTGGAATCATTAAGGAAACAGAATTGTTGTCGATCAAAAAAACAACACCCAAGAGTTTCGCTTTCTTCATAACATAAATGTTAAACTGGAAGTAACTTTATTGTTATTCTTCTGAAACTTGTTTTTCCCTCCACTGGTCCTCTGTTTAGCCTGTGACGAACTTTGGCTCTATTAGGTCTCCACTGCAGCATCCAAAACATCCTAGTTTAATTTATCTTTCCCTTGAATGACACACGTGAGCCCCAAATACGTGATCTTTAAGCCCTCTGTGGAAAGAGACATTTCAGAGTTCTGGTCTTATTTCCAATTTCTTCTCTCGCACTCTCATTTTCCTACCCATCCCACCTCTTTCCACGTGAGACGACGTGTTTACGAACTGTTGTGACACTCACAGCTTTCTTGAAGGACAGCCGTGAACGCTCTGCGAAAAAGATCGACAACCCACTGTGCAAAAAGCAAATCAACTGGAAGAAAACTTTGGACAACCTTCGGACATCGAGGGCCAGGGGAGCAGATCTGTTGTCCTGTTTTCCTCAATAGACGAGCCAAAGCGCTTTTTGCCTCTAGTTTAGTCGGAGCCTGTGAAGCGTTCAAGTATTCACCACCTACTGGCCAAACTGCGCTGACTTTTAATGGTTCACATTTTGAGGAAATTCCTTGTAAGGTTAGGATCACAGAGGGTGACTTTGTGCAGATAACATTTCCACTGGACAGGCGCCTGTGGAAAAGACAGTATGCCGTGGCGACGGGGGCCTGCAAAAGCAATGTTCGCTCGACATGCTGCGAGGGCCACGTGTTTGTTCTATGTTTCTTGGCCATCAGTCTCGTGAATTGGACGATAGACGAATGTCCAAGGTCCGTCCAAACATTTTAACAAGATCCAAAGCATGCCATCGCCCTGGCAGCTTTATGAGGGCTATTTATCCATATCTGCTACATCCGCACCGATATATTGTTGCAGTTGTAAATGCCATAACTGAAAAAACAGCTTTGTTCTCATGAGCTGTTCAGCAGATGTTACGGAGATATACACTTTGTTTTGTTAAATTATGCTATGTTGCCATTATGAGGTCATGCGTTCGTCCTTACGTATGACAGTATCAACTGATTGATGCTCGAACTAAAACCAAATTATTCTCACAGTTCCACGTAACAAGATAGTCAGGTGCTTCCTGACTCTCAGACGTCTGTGAAACGAGAAGCTCTTTTTGGAGAGGTCTAGATTCGGCGACCGGAGAGGTGTGTTTATGAACAGCTCTGGGAGGGTGACAGTCTGTACCCGAGACTGTGAATCAATATAAACCTCATGGTGGGATAAGGAATGAGATATTTTTCACACAGCGAACCCTTTCGTCCATCTGAGGTTGATGAGGGACGTGAAAACCCACAAGGAAGTCCAGAGGGATGACAGGTAATATTCGTAGTTTCCCAGCATGGTTTATCTGTGAACTCACTCCTTGCTGTACGTTGTTTGACTTCAATGTTCCGTTACACCATTTGGAGGAATACTTGTGTTTGACACAAAGTTTCGACATTTGTCAAAAGAGTGCCAGTATACACCAAAACAGTAATAGTAACACACAAGATAAGTAAACCTTGACAGGTTTTAAATAACCAACAGACAAATCTAAAATACTTTCTGTGGTTGTACTGTCGAGTTTTATTTGTTATGAACTTTTTTATTAAAAAGCCTCCACTTACACAACTGACCACTCAGGTCTACTGTACGTCTCAGAGACTGGAGATTGTATTTCACACACATCTGTTCAGGAGACAAAACACCATGGCAAGTCAAAAAAAAGACCTCTCAAAATATTGCGAGGAACCGAAATACATCATTGCGTAACGGCTTTTGATCTGCTCTGCATTGCTGCTGGGTCCAGGCCAATCTGGCCGGCCACAGTGGCTCATGCACTAAAAAAAGTGAAGTCAGAGCTGCCAGTTTTGTGGAGCTCTCCCCGCTGACCACTACACCCAACAGAGTGGCAGCACATTGGTCTGTCGATGATGGAGGTGATGGTAAGGTAAAGTAAGGATTTCAACTTAAAATGCTAAAGGAAATCAATCCATCAAGACTATACAAGTCAAAGCATAACGCACCTGCCATGAGCCTTATGCTTTCTCACAAGACTGATGTATGTGGATTTCATCAGTTTAGAGAGCTTGGATGCCAAGTCCATACTGACTGATACTCTTATAAATCAAATGGGAACTTATCTCCAGAGAGCCAAGTTTCTCGGCACCGATCTGCTGCTGGTGTTTATACGTTTCGGCTTTAAAATAAAAATAAAAGTGTACCTGTTTTATTTCCTAAAGGAATAAAATTCTAACTCATTGAAAAGTCTGTCATTATATACAGGTTGAAAAAGTATGAGTTCATTCCTTCTGTCAGATGAGAAAAACAAACAAAAGAATGTTGTGTTGCTCTATATTTAATTAATGTGAATTAATTGATCAAGTCACATCCTTTAGATAAAATGTATCGTGATCAGGGATTCATGGGTGACTTTAACAAAGAGGGATCATAGACGTATCTGTAGTACAGAGAAGCCTTTTACTTTGAGACCAGATCTTAAAGGTTCAGTTTATGAAACTTAGCGGCATCTAGTTGTGAGGTTGCGAGTTGCGGCTCACTCCATCCTTTTGAAGCACTACGGTGGCTGACACAGAACTAAGATATTGTCACATTTTTGCAGAAGGTGATACCTTATTTACGAAAAGCGCTCTGTAGACCAGTTTGTCCCTTTAGGGCTACTGTAGAAACAACATGGCGAATTCCATGTAAGGGGACCCGTGGTGTATGTAGAGAGAAATATCTCATTCTAAGGTAATATATAACATAACAATTCATTATTTACGGCCTTTACACACATAGATATAGTTATGTATATTATATAGCATTTATGTTAATAGAGCCTCCTGAAAATACACATTGGACCTGTAAGTAAGCCATTCTGCAGCAGAACAAATAAACCATGAAAAAATCATGAAATCTAAATAATATAAAAAATAATTACTTATTAATCAAATACAAAAAAGAAAAGTTCTGTTTGGATAAAAAAAACACGTCCACCTCTGCTGTCCATCTCTCTGGTATATCTTTGGGATTTCTACAGTTTCTTAAGAAGAAAACCTGGCAATGATACAAAACTCTCTTGCACCCCAGCAGGAAAATGAACATCTCATAATTTAAGAAAACATCAGCTGTATAAATACATACAGGACACTTTGTGGGATGGAGACACTGCAAAAACTTCATATGAAACGTTGTCAGGAGGAATGTTCTTCTATTCGATACCGCAAGATTCCCACTCGATCAAGTTTTTATTGGCATTTGCAATTTATAATGTTGTGCTTTGTGGTTTACGATTTTGTCAGAAGGTTGTAATATAGTTTTGTCAGATTTCTTTGCAAGAGGCTAACTGGTCTCACGCTAAGAAACAGCTGTCAATGGAGGACTTGTGGAACAACATGAAATAAAGGATGTTTTTGTGACGTCCAATTATTTCAACAGAAGATCCTCATGTTCTAGAAAACTCAACAGCCTTTACGTGAATATTATGATCGCTTTAGCAACCCCACAGTAGCGTTCTACCCTAATCTTACATCAAGTTTTACACACGCAAGAACCATTGAAATGTCAAAATAAGGTTTCATTATTTATTTCTTCATTCTTAAACAAGACAGTAAATTCCAGATTTTTTCCTGGATTTTTAATACTGCTGTGTCAGAAAAACAGATGTCAGATTATGATTTGTGCAATCCTCTTATCCTGTTGCTGAAGATATACGGTTTTGATGACATGGGGCGCTTTTATTCCTGGGGCATTGGTAACAGTTTTACAGGCTAAAGTAAATATGGACAGTTGATTTGTGATGTTAATGAACATAAATCCAAACAGAAATGTATTAAAGTGGGCTTGTATTATTGTCTTCAATGTGTGTAACAACTTTGGACCCTTTAAAAATGTGTCATGACCGGAAAAGTTGGTTCTAGAAACCATCATTTCAGCAATTCTTTTCATTCGAGCAAATGCGGTAGTGGCCAAAAGTAAGGAAGCATTTGATGGCCCCACACGTTCAATTATACTATAAAAAGATGTGATGCATCATAGAAAATGGAAAAAACATACTAAACTTAAGGTATTTACTAGACAAATGTATTTGGCAAAAAGGCAAATTAAAGTAGGCTATATCCCCTATTTTGGGACTTTTTCAAATGACCAACAATGAATTGAAAACTCATAAACCTAAAGCCAATAAAGCAGCGTTCCAAACGGGATGTACTGCCCACCGAAAGGCCCTTTGGGAAGGGGACACCACACAAAACATCATTCCAAGTATAGAGAAGATGACATTCCTTTTGCTCCTTTGGCCAAGTAAATTTTAAACGGACAGATTAAGAGATACTACTGCGTCTATCCCTCTACAGTTTACACATCAAGAGCTTCACTCTTCGAAGGGAGTTGGGCACTTTGAAATGGAACACAGGGATTGACCACTTGTCACAGGCACGTGAAATCCCCAGTCTTTACACCATCTGTCTCCTGTGCAATACATTTCCCAGCATCCTCAACAGTTAGTCACCTTCATCTTGTCACCCAATGCACACACCTGCTAGTGATCTCTCTCATCACCAGCAGGTTAACATCACGCTGCAAACTCTGCACCAATGTTTAGTCTTGTCTTTATATGTAGTCCTTGGGTCATCATCTGAAGGATTAGCTGGTCTCTTGGTCATGTCTCCTCAGAGGACTGTCTATCTCCACATTTGCCTCTGTTGTCTCTAGTAGTACCTTCCTGCAAGTACGGTTTTATGTTAAGCAACCTGTGTTTGTGTTACTTACTATCTCTGTAAAGTCTGTTTTATGACAGAAGACCAGACCAATACAACATCATGAGTTCCCCAGATGACCATTTCCTTGTTCACCTCGAGGCAGTCGATCTCTTGAGCAGTACGTTGAGGAGTTCATTGGGCAATTTTTATCTGGTGAGTTTGTGATTCTATGCTCAATGTGCTCCAAGTCTTTGTTGAGCCTCTGACTATAGCTATCATTCGAATAGGTACAGACTCAAACTTTGCAATGTTTTTTTTTGTGCAATGCCCTCTTAAATTCTTCTCAAGGCTGAACTTCAGTTTAATACTTGAAGTGCAACTATGCGACATGCATAGAAAAAAATTAATGCATCTTTAATGACACCTTAAACTCTTTAAGACAGACATCAATTTTCCAAGGTTGGACATTGCTTTGCCTGCCATTAGCTCGAAGTCTTATATTTGTTTTTTTCCATTTGGCCGGTCTCTCATCTGAAATCTGTGCATGCATATGGTCTACAGACAGAGACCATTCATTTATCTTGCAAAATTTGAGCCGTAACAAGGGGGAATAAAAGCTTGCGTTGATTCCAAAAATCACATACTTCATGAGATAAACACCTTTTGTTGCTTGAACCTAAACATTGGGCTTCCTCAAAGTTTGCCAATAACTACAGCCATGTCAAAGAGACAGGCCCATTGTGGCTACCATTCTGTATTACCGCAGAAGATTTAAAGTAAAAAGACCCTGGATGGAGCAGGTGCTGAACTTGGCTGATTTCGTAGCGACAGTTTTTGGAAACTTTTTTGGATTGACAGGTCTGTGGTGTGGAACAGCAGTAATAAATGTAAAAAACAAGCACCTTCTCTACATCCTCCACATCCACAACCTGGATCAAACTGGATTTGTGTTAAGAGTCTGTCAGCAGGGAACTACAACATCCTTCCTTGGAACCATAACTTAATCTTCTCTTTTGTCCAAATTGACATGAACGTTTTTGTCAGAGAAATACGTCTATAAGGATTGGTGCCTCAAGCGAAGGGTAATGCTTCATTTACAAAACTATTATATTGCTATTAGATGTGTTGCTGGTACAAATAAGCAATAGAATCATTTTTATAAAATGTACAGCTCATCAAAAGGGGACCACAATTGGAATTTGACTATATTAATATTTATACTTTTAAAATTAATAATTTATAAAGCCATGTGGTTTCCAGCCACTTTTTTAACTTAAAATTACGGTGTGTTTGAATAGGCCAGCCAATATTCCAAATTTCCAGATATTTCTTCTAGCAGGTCAACTTTTTAACAACCAATTATGTTATTTGCCTCAATTATTTTTACATTTTTGTTTTCCAAAACCTAACTTGTTAGTTCATGTCCTGTATTTTATTTATCATTCACAAAACTCTTGGCAGAGAGAAGAACTTTACCACACATGTGTGACCGCCAGACTGAATCTATTTTTCTAAACAGTGTTCTGATTTTCACTAAATTCCCTGAAAGCAATTTTTCCTCATTTTTTTATAATTATGTTTATTTAACTTTTTTAATAATGTGTCCCTCTAAAGCCTGATGCTACACTTACTTGTTCCACACAACTCGAATTTCAGATATTATGTTTTTAAGTATCCAACCTCCTACGTCAATGTGTTCCATACAATCACGAGTCACCGCATATATCAAAGAGCACCAAAACGATATTCATTATTTGAGTTTGTTTCCTGCACATACATTGTTCAAAATCATTTTTTGCTGTGGAAATACTTTAACAGGTTTCTATTGCACATACGCTATCCTTGCACTAATCTCACTCGAAGCGTGTTGGGTTGTCATGTCAAATGATGCGTCTCGCTGACTTCGAGGTTGATTGATCTGCCCTGAGTTCAGAAGTTGGATAACCGACTTCGTTTGCTATTCCAGATGTTTAATTCCGGGATTGAGGTTGGGAATACCCGAACGCAGCATTACACTGTTTTCCTTACCCTGCCACATCCCGCACCCACACTTCTCGAAAAAGCAGAAACAGGAAATAATATGATTAGAAATAGCCATGTTATTATGAAACTTGGGGAGTAACGTAACCAATAAATACGTGAAGAATCTCAGGACCAGGCACTTAACAATCTCCTGATGAACAGTGCCCACTCATTGACGTGAACTTATGTAACATTCTGGGCACATTGTAAGGAAATCTATGATAGCTGAGCATATTCCAAGCCCTGATCTACATCTGCAAGTCAGCCTACAGGAGCTGAGGGCCCTGAGAGAGGAAAAAACGCATAATAGTGGTGAACCATTTCCTCAAAAGCACTCCAAGATAGCACAAGAGTTTTTTATCTAATGGGTTGATTTATGAGAGCAGAGTGATTTGCTTCTGTTTTCAAGGAGAGCCTAGTTTTCCTAAAATTACATCATCATTTATTCCCCCTCATGTTGTTCCAAGTCCACAGGACTTTTTTTTGTGGAACACAAATAAATTATGAATCCTCATGCTGTAATAATGAAAGCGTTCACAGCGAAAGCAAAATCGACCAGTCCACAAAACACCACGTAAACATTAACATTCATTTAATTAAATAATCAATTTGATGAATGGGTAGTGTAACTTTGTTCCATTTAAGTTCAGCCAACTAATGGTTCTTCTAATGGTAACCCAGAATAATACTGGCTCTCTGGCTAATGTAATTTACTTGTTATTTCTTAATGTACAGGGACTCTATTCTTTACGAATGTGTACCGGAAGTTAGGTTTAAACCACAAAAGCACGCATGCGCAGTAGCCTAATGTTTTTTGTTGAAGCTTTGAAACCTTCTATACACTAGTGACCAAAAAGTGATGTCCATGAGGCATGTTTGTACAATATTTCCTTTTATTGCCCCGTCAGTTTAGATTAAACGATCCAAATATGAGTTGAATAGTACAAAATGAAAAAAACGCTAGACTTTTGAGGTATTTATTGGACAAAATGGTTTGTTTAAATGGCAAATAAATGCATATCAGGGATTATTTTTCTACTATACAAAAAACCATAGAACAACAAAAGAAATAAAGCAAACATTTAGTTTTATTGTATCTGTTCTTAATATTTAATCATCAATTCCTGTGGTTTTCTTGTGTTGATTTTATCATGGGCTGTGTTATAAACTTTGTAAATTCATGTGTTTTCTGTATTTTTTTCCCCAAGCCTTATCAAAATCTTCTGATAAAAAGTTGAGCTTCTGGTTACATTTCAAACACACTAAAACAGCATGCATGCGAAATGCTTAATGCATCAAATAGAATATTTGAATAAATAAAAGACAACCATTCCAAATCACTTTTTGCCACTACTGTACGTGCTTACACTAAGCACGGTTTTAAACAAGGTTTTACTGTATAAACCATATAAAAAAATCCGGAATTGAGAAACAAGTTTGGGAGGAAAGATGCCTCTTTGTCTAGCAAAACTATCATTTGCCGGAAGACTAAGACTTCTTCGACTTTAAAGCTTAACATCATCTGTTTCCTTTCATGAAAGAATGACATTTTTTAGAAAGAAACTCAAACAACATGACAGTAAAGGAAACGCCGGAGTTTCAATATTACGTGAACTTTTCCCAACAACACACAGAATTTCCAGGCAAATAAAGTTATACATAATTGATATTGTGTTTCACACAACACAAAAATAAATCCCCTGTTACACATTGCACACAGAATTCTGTCATGCATAACTTTCTGGATGCACTGCAAGTGAATACTATGATGTAGTCCAAGCACTGATATACTGGTGAGTGTCAACCTACAGGAGGTGTGCAGCTGGTCACATCTGTAGAGAGTCTTTTGAAACAAACTTCTTAGGCTTTTCCTCAAAAGCACACAAGATGACATGAGTATTTCAAACGTCAACTAGAATAATGACAGAAGAGAGATAAAAAACACTTAATGTTTCAGTTTTCAGAGACGGGCCTAAAGGGAATATAACTGTATTTACTCAACCTCATGTTGTTCCATACTTTCTGCTAAAGAAAGACAAAGACATTTTTTTGAAAAATCACACTGCACTTAAAGATGCCTTTATGACACTATACACTTTATACTACAGTAAATATGGCCTCTAGTCCATATACAGTACGTTAACCTTGAGGCAATCTACATTTATGCATTTGACAAATTCTTTCATCCAAAGCAATTTACAGTGCACATGTATACATTTTGTCCGTATTTACGGTCGTAATGTTGGTATGCTAGATTATTCCTCAACATTGACATGTGCAAAATTATTGACGAATGATCTTGTACACCATTTTGTTCATAATGCCCTCTAATGAAAATGTCATGTAGTGAAAAAACATGGAGGGACAGTTTATTGGCTACATTACAAATAGGAGCTTATGCCCCGCCCACACTTCCTGTTTAAACAGGAACTCCATTCACGCAAGGCAACCATGCTCCTCAAGTGAATTTGCAATGTGGCCGGGTAAGTAAAACCCATACATTTTTTGACTCATTTACCCTTGACACCAAAGTTTATTCATTTTCTTTTTATTAGTACATTTCATAGAGAACCGTACACAATTATTCATAACTTGAAGCAAACAGTACTGCCAGTTTTCTCATGTGACCACATGTGCGTAGATAGTTGCTTGAGATGTATCTTGTATGGAAAGGTGAACTTTGAGAGCAGATTGTCCTTGGCCCACTCTTAATTCGTAAAAGTTATTTATCCTAAAAGCTGCCTGTTATATAATTTCATGTTTGTTAAAAGGTTCAATGATACTTCAACTGAAAATTTTGGAGAATTCTAGGGTTACAACCAATTGTTGAATATTCATGGGAACATGGAAAAAACCGGAGACTGGGAAAGATTTCGTTCTGAGGGGCTGGTTAGCGTACACTTTGTGGGATAAAATGTTGTTACCGCTGGCTTTAAATTGATCCAATAACGTTCGAAAGATGTGGATTCTACATTTTCTTGTCTGATCCAACACAAGAGAATTAGCATCTCGAAATATTTCAACCTCTGCCAGATCATAATAGCATTATGGCAATGCCTTTGCCATCTACTGTTAGATTATCATACGGTAAAGAAAGCCAGGAACATTTTTGGATGTGTTTTGTAACCTACATGTATCATTTGATCAAGATTGGAGATCAAAAAACTGCTAAGATTACATGTGTTTGGAAATGGATGAAAGAGCTTGGAGAGCTCGCTCAAAGAGGGATTACTTGGAAGTGTTTTAATATAGTAGAAATCTGTGTTATGCATGGCCCATTTTTTTACTAGCCACGCCTGACGAGTTCGAAAAAATGTGTTTTTGCAACCAAAAATTTCGTAATTTGTCGTAAGCAGAAAAACCAACAAAAATCCTGGCATGTATGCATAGGGAAAAGTTTGTTTTCAACACTTTTATTGTTCGCAACTTCATTGACGTCAAGCCAGTTTAATGAGCTTTTTCAAATGTTCCCAATTTTGAATTGTTGTGTCTTGTCTTTTTCTTGCTCGACATTTGTTGTACTCTTTCTCTGGCCCATCATGTTGAAATATATCATCAAGCCTAAACTGTTCTGATGGAGGGTCAGCGGTGATAGTACAGGTTTATCTAAATAAACTCCTAAACCTTTACCAGCGAGAAGTTAAAGAGACGGTTTAAAGAGGAAAATGGCTGCAGTGGCTTTGTCGTTGGAAGACATGTTTCCAGGAGATGAGGAGATTTTGGCTGGAGATCACAGATATTAAATGTCAATGTTGTTTTTCGTCTGACAAGTGCCCCAGTTTAAATCTGCTGTGCCCCGGTATTGTTTTATTTGGCCATTTACATCTTTTATAGAAGGGACAGTGGAGATTGAGTGATGAAATTATGGGATGAGAGAGAGGGAATCAGAAGCCGGGACTCAACTTAGGTCCCCGGAAGTGCTGCTGCACAACTTGTACAACACAGTACCTTGGACCACACAGTACCCTGGACCACAAGGCGCCGACCTCAAATTTAAGTTTTAACAATTTACTTCATTTGTCAGTGTAAGCATTTATATTGCGGCAAAAACGTATCTAGCCTACATGCAACATGGTAACCTAATTTCATATTGTGGTGCTTGTATGTTCGCGCAGAAGTCCATGCCCACAAGATAACGCGCGACTGAGGAAATGTAGTCTGTGAAAACATGACAAAACTCTTGATAATCTTATTTTAACTCGATTATTTTTGGCCCCTGTATAGAAATAAACATTTGTTTTTGCGAAGCAGGTAAAGGGAAGCAGAAAGGAGAGATGGTGAGGGAGGCAAGACTTAATAAACAAACTACCGTACATCCCCAGCCAATAAGCTCTTAGACATTACAGGAAAGTCTCAGGAAAACCTTTGTCAAGTCTTCAAAATTGCATTGCTGCTTAGAAAAATATTTGTGTTATGTACTGTTCAGAAATGAATTAATATTTCATTCACTATCGCTCTAGTTTAACACAATACATACAAAGTTGGCAGTTACTATGGCTGAGATAACTGTGCAATTATAGGCAGTACAGTTGAATGCAGTACAGTTGAACCAACTTTGTTTGGATTTGAAAAGATTCTTGAAAAGATGTAATTATTGATTGGAAGATGTGGAAGAAAAATGTCCATACAGTGCATGCAACCTTGATAATAAAGTTCATGTCAAGTATGTTAACCTTCCCCAGAATTGCACTGTTTAAGCAAGAGACGTTTGTATTGTACATTGTGTTGCGCAGTTCTTGCACGCAGCAGGTTTGCAAAAAAAAGTGATGAAAAGTTACGTTGGCCTCTGCCCCAGTCGAGCTTTAGGTCTACCAACGCCCCTGGTGAGAAGTCTGAATTGGATTCTGAATTGAATTCAGGGCCAAATGATTGTATAACAGTAGTTTACGCCTGGCATTCAGATCCATCTCCAAGTGACCCGACCACATCTGGATGGTTCTAAATACAGATGTAAATAAGCTCCAAAATATTTGTGATGGGATCCATATTTCAAGGCATGCGAATATTACACTTGCTTTGTGACCGTCACCTGTCAATCATCTATTAAGCTAAAAATTATTCAAACTTTGCACAAAAGGTATGTGAAAACGGGCACGTTTGCTAGTTTTTCTGTGTTCTCCATATTATACAGTTTGTAATCCATAGGCCTCATATGAAATGAAACTATGATGTGTAATATATAATGTGAATCAGGGATCCTATCATGACATAAGAGACCCCTATCTGGTCACTCAAGATGGATCTTAATACCAAGTGTAAACATTTTTATCTGAATGTATCTGTAAAGTATGCGGCTCCAAAATACCACTGGACGGGTGGGCTTAATGATCAGAAGGGGTGGTAACCGAATTGCTGGTGAAATCATCAAGCCCACATGCCACTAAGCTTACTTTCCAAAACATTATTTGATGGCCTGATGACTGCATTTTTAAATGCGGCTGTATAGTGTATCAAGCATCTGGTGTTGTGCGTACTGCACGAGTGTCTGAATGTGGTGTGTTGCAGATTCAAGGCCTCCGATTAAATCAAAGAAGCAAATGAATGCTGTGGTGCTCTAGTTTGTAGCAGAACCGATCTCAGCCTACCATCAAAGTCTAATCTAGCAACAATTCACCACAAGAAAACCCAATATGTGTTTTGACTCCAGGCGTTCACAGACGAGTTAACAGAAACAGATTTTACCAAATGGTTCGACAGTGGCCCATATGGGTAACATCTGCAAGTGTTTTTAAACCGCACAAGATCTGCTGACCTAAAAGAGACAAAATCTTATAAAGAATTGGGGCGAAGTACTTGACCTCTGTTTTGTTTGTCTCTCTTTCTTTTTTCACTGCTCTGTACAGTTTGTCCAATTGCTTCCATTGTTTACCCTCTTTTGTAAGTCACCTTGGATAAAATCGTCTGATTATGGCAACAAGTAAATATTTATTTTTAATTGTTACTTTTACAACTTTTAAAAGTTAATTTGCTATAAAAAATCCACAGCATGTTTTTTATTGTTCGGACATGTAACTTCAAGTTGAAACTACATGAATGGTTCGTCTTGTCTTGAAACAAAATTGTGGATATCCATTTCCAAGCATGCTTTACGTACGACTGCATTTGTTATTTTTGTTTGTGTTTTTTTATTAAAGTTAGTGTTTAAAGCAGCACTATAGAACATTTGCCCAGGGGTTCCCCTGTGTGGTTGATAAGTGCAACTGTCTGTTACCATTGTCGTAAATAATGTCGCTGTATTAGCTTCCCCCTGTGCAGTGCAATACAAACAAGAACCGGAGAATGCAGAAATGTAGTTTGGGAACCAAATGGCACTCTTCCGCAGGTTGGGGATGGGCGGGCTGTGTGTACCGACCCAAACAATGAACTTACAGAGTGTGCTTGTAGCCGCTCCGAGGTTGATCAGGTAGCAGCAGGAGTAGAATTCATCCTGTTAGGACTTGTTTATACCACTAAAATCATTTTTGAGACATTATTTTAAGGTCGAAAAACTACAAAGTGTTGCTTTAATGTTCATATATCTTTGAGCTTTCAATGAGTATTTCTATATTTTTGGTTTTGTGGCTGCCTTTATTTAGAAGAGTAGTGCCTTTGCTTAAGATGTAGGAGGCTACATTTATAAACGTGATTTTTGTTAATATCTTCTTACATCTTTGAGTTGAGAACTTCAATCAATTGTAAATATAAAAATCATGCATGTTCAACAAAGTGCAATTTGAACATAAATAAATAAGCCTGAGAAAAATATAACCAATTTACATATGTTCTACTGATGTACATTAGTTTTATGTCAATACATTTTTCAGTGTTCTACTCCGCAAGACCCTTGAACGACGAATGATGCTGTTTGTTAAAACTGCTTTAACCAATTTAATTAGAAGTTACAAAATGTCCTTATAACTATCATTGAAAAATCACAACTGTCCCGATAAAAATGTTTTTTTTCTAAGCAATAAAAAAAGAAAGAAAAAAGGGTGGCAGCAGCCCAACTTGTTTTTTGTAGGTCAATGTTGTCCGTCACAAAAGTATTTTATGTGTTCGTTTTGTTATCCAGATGGTCGAGGTTTCGTGAGTAAGCAAGGTCTAGTAAGCCCCCAATGGTCAATGTCAAAATTGCACCATCTGTCCACAAAAAAACAAAACATAATTTGCCCTGTTTCCTTTCACACATATCTCTTTAGATTCACTGTGATTGGTTGGCATCAACAGTCCAGCTACACTTTGTAAAATGCTGTTTGATGGTTTAAGATGAAATCACACGTTTAAAGGTGACAAATGCCACTTTGACATCTCATGTCGACTGCCCACATATGTTTTTACTGACCACACTCCTGATGATGCCGGTAAGCGAAAGGCAAAGAGGGCCCCTCAAGCGGGAGACAGTAAAATCTGATTCGGTGCGGCCCCCTTCCTCCTTGAACATGTGGAACATGTAACTTCCCCAGATTTATGCACAAGATGTCCAGATCATTAAAAGCCATTGACTCTCATCTGGGTCTCCAACACAGAGCGCGTAGACATTCTGTCCTACATTCTTCCAATGATCTACTTTTCCCAAAGACATGCAAATAAATCGCTGGAAAATGCAGATCAAGCTAGCTGTTCCTACGCAGAGGATCAGGATGTCTTTTTTTTGGCCAGATGTGCAGCTGCAAAAACGGGGGCGGCCCCTTAGCTTTCCTTTCAGCGAAACAAAACAAACACTTGCCAAAGCCAGCATCTACTCTAGCACAGTAATTGATAAACGTCAGCAGAAAGACGCAATGGGTTGTACGTCCTGTTCTTGAACTTCCATGACAGGTCGTCCTGGTCGCCCAGGGTGATGTAAAGCCATGAGAGATATGAGCCATGTGCCGTGGGTTATACAACAAAGAGTAATGGTGATAGAACGGAGGTCAATGATCTTGATGTTCTCTGAGGTCAGTGTGTGTCTTCTGGGTCAGAGAAGGAAACACGGCGCTAGAGGGTAGAAATGGAGATAATGAATGGATGACAGAAAGCAGGTGTGTTTTCCTCAGAAGATGATGCGTGAAAAATACGGCTGAGTCAGCAGGAAAATTCTGAAGGTTTCCCTGTTTTGAAGTACACAAATGTTGAAAAGAGTATAAATTTCCCATGTTTCGTCATCAATGCTTTTTCCTACTCTACAATAACCTTTCCTTAAAGGGAAAGTTTACCCAGAATGAAAATTAAAATCCAAACATCTTCCTTTGTGTTCAACAGAACCAAGAAATGTAAACAGTTTGGAACAACCCGAGGGAGAGTAAATTATTATAAACTTTTTATGTTGGGGTGCTAACAAAAAATTAACATTTTCATTTTGTTATAACAACATTTGTAAATGTTTCATAATTTCCAGCAACAAAGCAGGAATAATGTTTAAAACCAGCGTTTTGAGAACACTGTTAAGGTGTTTTCGAATATGTCGATAAAATGCAATTTTAGCGTTACCGCAAAGTTTTTGCTAAATCTGACATAACTTTTAGAGAACATTAGCCAAAGTTCAGAATATTTCCCTGATAGCTGTTTTTAGGTTTCCCTCTAAAACCAGCAAACAAGCGACTGGAAAACCAGCAGACCACTTTAAGCTTGGAAAAATACAGTTTTTTTGTAAAATCCAAAATGTTGCCAGAGAACAAAGCTAACATCTCAATACACAGTAGGCAACATCTGCCAACTTTAGAGTCAGACCTAAATTGCTTGTCTTTGTAGTATATTTAGCATCTTAAGGCAGTCCTGATTTTCTCTTTTTGCTGAACGTATCTCCTGGTAAATCAACCGTCTGGAGTTTCATAAAAGTCAGCAAGGGGTGTTGTTGAAGGTTTGCCGGAGTAATTCGGTGCCGCTTTGAGCTTGGGTTAATCACCGTGAAACGTCTCACAGATGGAACCAACAGTGCTTCTATACAGTACGCACACGTCTATATATCATATCAGTCTCGAGAATCCTATGGATGGCTTGGTGTGTGCAAACTTAAAACCATTCTGAGAGTCAGAATGAAACATTTAAATAAGAAATCTGCCATTAACCTCTGACATTTTCATCTGCGGTTGTCATAAGAATACAAGACATGCATCTACAGTATCAGATTGAAACCAGCTTGGAAGAATAGTATACCCAGATATGAAAATAAATCACTTGCTCGATCTCATGTTGGTCCAAGCCACTAAGATTTTCTTTCCCCATAGACCATAACAAAGTGGATGTTAGACAGAACGTCGCTCATTTTCATACTGAGAGGGGGAGTCAAGGTCCAAAAAATAAAAAAAGAACCAGGATAGTGTAAACAATGTTAAAATTTGGGTTTAATTTTATATAAAATGTAACAACCCAAATGAGAGATGCCTTAATTCATCCCAAGGTCTCATTCTCACAATCCATTTTATAGGTGTCTGTGGACTGTTTGTGAAAGAGAAGGGTTGCAGGTGGGAAGGCTTTAAATGGTTGTTTCCTTTTCAAAAAAAGTTCATAGATCCATGTCACACTTTTCCAACCGTTGCCTTTTGCCCACGGCTAAAAGACAATGAGCTTATTGTAGAGCAAAGAATGAGTTTTCCCTTCTTAGAGCCTCAATTTTACCGACCAAGCATGGTGAAACTGTTATATAAGCTGGGATTTCTTTGACACGCACACCAAAACCGCCATTATGTGTAGTTTTAACACCCCTCTTCTTGATCTGTAGCAGGAGCATTAGCAGTCCAAAATATACAGTATGTCTGTCTCTCTCTTATGTGACGCGGAGACTATTGTTGATGCTTTCTTGTCCATTCAGGTTCATGTTAAGATGTGCTATCGTAATGCCTTAAAGTTAGAAGACACCTCTATCTTGGCCATGGCATCGTTAGAATTCACTTTTATGACATCTTTGTGGCTTTTATGATAAGGCATACTGTGTGCAATTGTGTTGCGGTCAGCCAGTTTCCAATAATTTCAACGTTTTTTGGAAAAGACCAGGACCAGTTGCAAGAAACCCCTAAGTTTTCCTTGTAACAGCCACTAAGTGTTTTTTTTTCAAATGGCTTTGGGATAGCAGGTCACCGACATATGTTGTGGTTTGTATGTTTAGAGCCTGGCACAGAATTTTGGGCATTACAAAAAGGTGTTCCACTAAGTTTACCGGCATCAAAAATGAAACAATTTTTTTCCTTTTCTCGCCCCCATGTCATTGCAAACCTGTATGACTTTCTGTCTTAGGCAGAACACAAACGAAAATAATTTGAAGAATGATGGTAACTAAACAACATTGGCCCCTATTGACTTCGATAAACACAAAAAAAACGGACCTTTTTTCCAAGTATCATATTTTGTGTTCAACTGAAGAAAGAGTCATAAACAGGATTTAAACAATAGAAGGGTCTTATAATGATGACAGAAGTTTTATTTTTGGGTGAACTTTCCCCTCAACAAGCAACTCACCATCACGGATAACTTGAATGAAGATGCTTGTCTAAACTGATCTTCTCAGGATTGCTAGATTTAAAGAAGAAACTTTAGAAAATCCTCAGCAGACAGCAAATATCCAGCTGTCTCTCATCTGACACTTTAAGTTCAAACTTAACAGAGATAAGTGAAGGATAACCTTACCTATAACCTGGAGAGCTGTCGGCATACCACTGTTCACATTGTATCGTTGTAAATTTTGTTGTTCGGTTGAGAGGTGAACCACTTGACCTCAGGGCACCGGTTAGGCAGTTAAAGGGCAACGTAACTATTTGAGGCATGCACCTTAAAGGTTAAAGGTTGACATGTTTCCAGGTATGAAACATGAAGCTGTAATGACTTGATTCTGGTGTCCAAGTCATCCCTAATTTGTCCAAGTCCAGTTCTGTCTTTTGAAGTAACTCATTAAGAGTTTACAAGGCAGTCACAGAGATGCACATAGTGGTACCAGCTGTAGAAACCACATTTATATATGCAGCAGAGAAGACATACATAGATTTACAGCTACACGCCAAAAACACTTCGTCTCGCTGGAACGCAAGAAGCTCCAGACATGATAATAGCTTCGACCACCTTACAAGTGACATGTTGTTTGAGTCATATTGGGTACAAGTTTCCAAATCATGTTGGTTTTTTTAGTTTTTCTCTTGCTTGTAATTTTTCCTAAAAGAAACTTTTTGGAGCAAGGGACATTCTGGAGTATGATGGGTTGTTTTATGATCCTGTGCTGATGATGTAGTGGGAGACACATGCTAGGTTGTAGTTGCATAATTTCTGGCTGAAACGGATGGGCGGTGTGATTCATGAATGTGTCTTTGTTCACGTCCTGTGGGTCAGAGGAGAATTACCCTTCTTATGTCGCATGCAGTGGCACGTGCTGGAAGCACTTGTCCGTAAAATCACAACCCACCTCCCCACCCCAATTTCTGTCTCTGTCTCAGAAGGTGAGTTTTTTTGGCAGGGTGTAAGGTTGGACAGTGGACACCCTTCTAGACAAGACGTCATGTGCAATGGACAAGTGCTTCTGTATGAGTGTGATGACATGACAAGTATACTCTCCAAAATAATCACATCGCTTTGGAAACATGGCAGATGTCATCCGCATCTCTATCTTAATGCCGTTTGGCTAGATTTGCAACCCAAACTCCCTCCATTATATGAGTACCATTAGGGGTGCCCCCTGTTCACTTGTGGGTCTAAACTAATTTTGGATAAAAACAAAAACACATGTATACTCGCAAAGAAAGAAAAATCAGTGTTGGAAAAAAAGTATTAGAATGTGTCAGAGAGAGAGAGACTAGTAAATGAAAGCCATGCACACCCCCCACGAGTGTGTGTGTGTGTGTGTGTATGGAGATCGGTGAGGGTGGGTGTGATTGAAGCTTGCATCAGCAATCTCCTCCCTCCCCAGTCACTATACATCCAGGAGGACTCCTCACACAGACCATCACTCAGCAGCTGCACACAGCGGGCTGAACACGTCCTGAGCTGACACTAGCAGAAGAACCAGAAGCAAGAGTCTTAGAAAAATTTGAGCAGCATCCATCCTCGACTGGAGTCAGAGCACCATGGCAGGCACCACCGTCCTCCACTTGAGCCTCTTACTGACGCTCGCAGGAATTCTTCTCCTCGCATGCAGCTCTGCACAGCGGGTCAGAGGCAAGTGCCACACGCTTCCATTGTGATGACCTGCTGCATTTTATTACAGTTTTTTTGTGTTTTTGCATGGGAATGCCATGAATTTCTGAATGGTGCACTATCCTGATCGTGGTTTGTGCAAACAAAGATTTTAAAGCCAGTGGAGTTGCAGGTATTGTGAATCATGATTTGATTTAAGAGTTTTCAAGGGTGTTTTGTAAGTTGCATTAATGGAATAGTTCACCCAAAAATGTAATCACCCACACGTTGTTCAAATCCTCTATATGAGTCTTTCTTCTGTGAAACGCAAAAGACATTTTGAGAAATTTCCGGGTTTTGTGTTCATGCAATGGAAGTCATTGGGGACCAATGCTGTTTGGTTGCCAACATTCTTCGAAATATCTTCTTTTGTGTTCTGCAGAAGAAAATCAATAATGATGTTTGGAATGACAGGAGGGTGTGTAAAAAATTAATTATAAAGAATAGATTGTAAAAAAATCGTTTAGGGTTAACCATCTCTTTAACTTGTTGCATTTCCATTGCGAGGTGTTCTGAATTCACATGCACCAATTTCATCCCTTCATTTTTAAGAGAAAAGATGTCGTGCAGATTTTGCAGGTGCTTGTATAGCATTGTATTAGGGAAACTATTTGCAGCCAACGGTGTCTCCCTTTCTTGACTATAAGTAAAGTTAATCTTTACTATGGAAAGAAAAAGATTTGGATGGCTGAAGATCCTTGAAAAATGTGACGCTCAAAAACCACACTGCTGAAAATAAAACCAAAGCGTTTTTTTTGAGATGTAGGATGGTCGTCCAGCCTGACCAAGTTGTTGAAGGTGGTCTCGTTGTGCAACCAGTTTTAATTTTATTGATCAAGTATCCAGGGACCTTGAATATTATAATCTTCTAGTTACACAAAACTATTTCATTTTGATGGACTTAAATTCAAAGCCCAACCTTAATAACAATACAGCAATAATTGTTACCTCATGCCGCATGCAGCTGGCCAAAATCAGCGTTTCCCTTGTGCAATTGTGCATGTGTATATCGTGTTGGCACGTGTATATAGAATACTCTGTTACATTCATGACGGCGCTTGACTGCGTGTGTTCGGTGTTGCTCCCTTAAAAAATGACAAAATGCATTTGTGTGTGCTCGCACATTTCAACACACTGTAAATCTGTGCCAGAGGTGTGTGCGCACATACAGCGTCTGCAAGATCTCATGCTCGCAGCGTTCATGTGTGCTCAGATTAGCTAAGGCATTAGTAATACAAGCTCTGAGTTCACTATCAGCACTCATTCATCAGCTATTAAAAACCACCTCCATCTCCGGAGGGAAGATTGTCTGCGCTGGCTCCGTGCCCGGTCTCCTAACCGAGCGTAATTCAGCACAGTTAGTCAATCAAACCCAATAGAGCTCTGTGTTTGTGTCGTTGGCCGGTGCGGTTTCTTTATAAAAGTTTCCAGGACAAAATACAAAGAGTTGGAGTTAACAAGCACGGCTGTGTTCAATAACAAGAAAATCAAGTGGGATAGAAAGAGGCGTCTACAGACACGTCGAAAAGGAATCGTCTCGTGAATTTGATATGATAATTGACACCATAAACATTAGACTAAGCTGTCTGCTTATATACCCGCCTCAGACCATAAGGTTCTGCACGTTACTGTACTTTGTTACTCGGCGTGGGCAAAATATGGGTTAACAACACATGTGGAGGCAGCTGAGCTGTAAACGGAGGTGCTGGAGATTGAAAATGCACCCGCAAGGATCGAAGACAAACGCTGCATGAAAAACAAAAGATTGAATGTCGTTTTGTGAAAAGGGATCTATGAGGTTTTCTACCAGAGGTTTTATGAGACAAGGAACGACTAAGGGTTAATACATCGTATTGTGCCATCTCAAGCTGCATTCATAAAAACGATTATGTTGGGATATTCTGCACTTATGATGATGGGGGATGTGACTGCAGCATTTGCTCCCATCGTTAGCATTAGCAACATGCGTCAACAATATTTTTTTCTAGAAATAAGCAAATAATAATATACTTTTTTATTACTAGTTATGCGGAGTAGATATGTTCTGTTAAAATCAACAAATCATGACTGTTCTTACGAAAATTAACCATGTTTTTTTTGTGGTAAAAGTGTAGTAAACATGTTTTTTGGTGCGTTTATTACTATTGTTTCACTATAGTCAAAGTTGTAAAACGAGTCAACTTTTGAAGTCCACTTCATGGCGACTCAAATGATGTCACTTACTTTTCATTTTGTCATTAAAATGACAGTTTATTAATACTTTTGGATTTATAAATAGTGTAACTTCGGAGAATGCACATGCATTGATAGTATTGTAAAAAAAACACATAAAAGAACTAGTTTAGCTTTTGCACTCTACTAAACATTGTGGACAAAACTTGGTACAGTAGATGAAAGGATTGGGAAGGGAAGAAGAGAGCAGCTGTTTAGTGTAGAGATCAGTGCTGTTGTAAATGTGACTAGAAGATGAATGATTCTCTCAAGTCTGGGAAATTGGTAGATTTACTCTCCCTCCAGGCCCTCAGGTGATTAACTCCTTCTGAAGTTTAGTGCCATTTTTAAATCATCCCCCTGAATATCTGGGTCATGTTTGACCTGCATGTTGAACAAACGAGCCTTTAGATTTTCCATGAGAAGCGGTTATTTATCCTTGGATGACGTTCATTGCAAATGAAAAATCACTTCTAATTTTCCCAAATTTGTTTATGTAAAGTCTTGAGACTTCTGAAGAAAAAACAAAAACACAAGTGAGAATAGAACACATATGGAACCATTTTCGAAATAAATCCCTTTTTGATAAAGCGAACGAATGCAGATTTGGCATGAACCTTGCGTAGCGTGGCCTTTGTCCAAGAAGAAATGCTGCGAATCAAACGGGCCTTTATAAAAATCAGTGTGTTTGTAAATTTCTTGGAACAAATGCCTGACGTCCCTCGGTCCAATAAAGAATTGAGAAAGAACCGTATCAGACAGAACGCAGCTTGGGGCAAGGCTTTGGATATGGGCTGATCGGCTTGGGTCTGGAACTCATTCAAACTTCAGCGCCAGGAAAAAGCATGCATGATTATGCTTGTCACTCGTGTCAAATAAGATATACCTCCCCCTTTTATTTCACCTCATATTTGTGCTTTTGGCACACCCTTTGTGGTTCTTCCCTTTTGGGAGCACGGTGTCAAATCACTGTATTCACAATATATCAGAATAGATGAGTTGTTGTATGAATGAAGTGTCTTTTTTATTGGAGTCTAAGACTCTCTGAAGGCCTTTGGTGTAAAAATGCAAGAAACCACTTGCATTAAAACACGTTGCAACCAGTTATTTAATTGACTTTGCCAAGAAAGTGCAACACGACTGTCTACTTAAAGTCTATTAATTGCTTCAGGGATAGGAAATGTTTTGTGCTCTCAAAGTTAAACGTGATCCAGTTTTTGCTTGCTGATTTGTAAAAAAAATAATGATTATGCCTTGAGGGACATATTCTAAAACATAACTTGTAAAACACTAATGATGAATGTTGAAAATAGTCTCTTCCTTTATACCACAGTCCCACGTATGGAATGATGCCACTGACTAATTTAATTCTTTATGGCCAAGACTTGAGGATTGCAAGATGTTAACTGGCAATATTTAACATTACAAAACGAAACCACCTGATTCATTTTTCCATTTCTTTTAAAATAGCAATGATTTCACTAAAAATCTTTTCCTCAACCACCAAGGTCAAACCTTTGTCCAGCCCTTCTCCATCGGTGTCGTAAAAAATCCAAACGGACATTTTAATAGCTCTTGTCAGACGTAAAACTATATAAACCTTGAGGGAGCGGAAAATATCTCTCAGCCGCAACTTTTAAAAGCTCCGTGTTGACAAGCTGGTGAGAACAGGTAAACCAATAATAATAACACCACTCAACCGCAAGTGTCATGCCCGTCCGTGACTAAGAGCCTCAACCGCAGCCTAAAGGTACACTGACACACTTCAGAGATCAAAACAGACATTGAAGAATAAACAGAGGAACGAGACTGTGCCTGCCTTTTAATTACAGTCAATCAAAGTGATACAGTACATTTCTTTTGGATTGTCGGGGAAGAACTTCAGTGGGGTTCACCTTAACCTGCTGGATCTTTGTATACACTCCACCGAGGAGTTTATTTTTCAACGATCCGAGCGACTCGAAAGTATGCGTTTTCCCCACGCGCAAATCCTTTGGCTTTCCTGACCACACACACTTCCTCTCCGCTGTTTGTTTAACTGATTCCGAAGATTAAGACACTCTAAAGGAAAAGAGTTACTGAATTAGCCTGTAGATTTTCCAACTCCCAAAGTGCCATCTGAAAAGCGTCTACTTAATGAGTCTGATTAACGGGCATTTTGGTTAGAATGATGTTTTACGGTAACTTTAAATGATGGGGCCGTCGAGCAAGACCCGCCAAACTTGTAATTTTTTGTAAATGTAAAATACAGTACAGGCATCTTTTTCCAAAAGCATAGCCCAAGCTGGTCTAAATCAGTTTAAGGAGGACGTCTAGTGGCCTCTTTAAACCAGTGTAATCATAAACGCTTGTGATGGATGGGAAAAGGTGGAAACGGAAAGATCTCCACTCAGCCTGGTGGCTTATTGGATTTAGAAGGGTTCTGAAACTGACTCGAGACATTTCCCATCCTGCAAATGATTCAACCAAACAGTGGTGAAATAAGACGCTTGTGTATAGGAGATCATTTATAATTAAAAGCTTGATGCAGGTGGTGAGAGATGATGATGGTGATGATCAGAATGTTGCACTCAAAAGCTTATTTCTCTGAATATAATTGGAGGTCCTCATGCTACTGTGCTTGGAGCGAAGTGATGAGGAGTTCAACTGCGAAAACGATTGTCCTTGATTTACCTCCACAATGATTTTCATGGCACACACCTCCTCCTCAAAAGTGCTCCCTTCCATTCCCCTTGTGCCCCGTAAATCAATAAACCCTATAAATTCACAAACTCCACATGGGAAGCATAAAGTTCTACCTCTTTTACTCCATAAGTAATTAATCATTTATTCATTGCGGTGTTATGAAAATCACCCTTTTCTCTTTCTGCAAAATTCCTCTTTACTGTCATGGATTGTCAAACGTAGAAATGCTCTCATTTCTTAAAGAGGTATAGCACTTTTCATGAGTACAATTAACATAAATCAAATATAATTTCTCTTCACAGTAAGAAGACAGAATATGAAGGTTCGCATCAACGCCACCGGTGATACCATCGTTTTGAAGTTTGTTCGGCCCAACCCTGATATTAAACTCGAAGGCTACATCCTTGGCTATGGTTCCAGCATGTTCTCCAAGCAGTTCATCCAGCTTCCAGAGAATGGAGAACCTTATGAGACAGAGATTGGTAAGTCCAACCACAGACATCCATTTTCACGTTCATAGACTAAATTCTTTGCTTCTCAATCCGAAAAAAAGCCACAAAACTGCACTAGTGGTTGCATCGTGGGTTAGTGAAGGAACGGAGGAGTAACCATAAAAGGTTCATTCCTTGACCCATCAAAACCACCATCTTGATTTCATCACGCAGAGTCTGCCAAGTGTGCTATTATTTGAAAATCGAACTGCAATTGAACCCCAAATGAATGCTATTTGTGAGGGGTTTCGTAACCACTGTATTTATGGTAACCCGAAAACATGAAAAAGGCCCTATGACACTTCTTCAATGCCAAAGGAGATCACTTTGATGAGGTGAAAAGGTTGCATGTTACTGCCGATAACATTAGCCATGTTTATTGTTTCCAGTGAAATAATTTCCTGAGCTCCATTTATCTTCATTTACCTCTGTTTTGCAAGGAGCGCCAATTCCAGAGTTCAGTCTAAAGAGGTTATCGTTAGGTCAAACACCCTTTACCCTACAGCTAATGTTAGTTTTGGCATAATGGGCCCACACCAGGTGGTTCATTTAGACTCTAAAGCATTCGGAACCGCCTACGTTTTGACCAGGCACAATTGTTAAGATTGAAATTGCGATTTAGAGCCACTGGAGATGGCACTCAATTCTCACTTTCTTTAGTATAGCTATGCCATGTTTGGTTTGGTCAAATTTGGTCACTGGTCTTGTTTCACAAGCTCAGGAGGGCTTGTTCGAGCCTGTTATCGGACAATGTCTCATATGCTAGTCTCCAAGTCAAGCGCTTTGAAGATGTGTGCAATGGAAAGAACTGGTGCAGGTATAAATGATTGCACGAAAATGCTTATTCAGAAGCTCCCAAACAAAGCAATGCTTGTTCCAAAAGGAAGGGCCTCTGAGTTTTGGCAAAGGTTTTGATTTTTTACCTTCAGTATTTAGCACGGAAATACACAGACACATCATTATTCAATATTGGCTGTTGGCTAGAGGATCATCGTTCCAAAATTTACAGTGTGTGGTGAGATTTGAATATAATACACATGCACACCAGATGGTCGAAACACGAAAGCGGTTGATGGCGTTTCCTAGCCTGACAAGCCACACATACACAAACAAATGTCTTTGTTGTGTTTGACACTTTTTTGTTTGACTGGCAAATTTGATATCACGGTAATGGGTCGATATAATTTTTCCCATCGTCACAAGAGGAAAGACATAAATAATTTGGTTTATATTAAATTTTATTCGGGGTTGCAATGGAAAAATGGATGTTTAGCAAACATGAAAGATCTGTAAACTGTGAATGACTTTTTATAAAACAAAAGTCCACAAGAATCTTTTAGAATTTTTATTGCAAAAGATGAATTCAGTTGATGCATGCTGTGGCCAGGTTATCTGTTGTTTGTATGTTGGCTAAACTGATTCTTGTTGGCCAAATAATGATATCATTTATAGCAACAATATAACTATCTTTTTATACGTTTTGATTCAACCCTCAAATAATTTGATGTCTTGACAGATGCCGAGCCTAAGTACCTAGTGGCTGTTCAACCCATCCCAACCAATGATGTGAAGAAGCACTGTACAGGTGCGAGATGCTTTCAGTACTTTGGTGGTCGTAGTATAAGTACTACAATTTGCTTTTAAACTTGAAGTTGGATTTAAAATGTCCAAGAAGCATTAGGTAGAAAATATTTCACTGCTAACTAATATGCCAAATAATACATTTGGGTGTGAAACAGGTAAGGTGAACCTGGACAAACCTCTTCATCTGGTGATCGACTCTGTCACATCTACGTCAGTGCTCTTGTCCTGGGGAACCTTCTTAAAGACGCCATACGAAGGAAACATCATGAACGACTGCTTGGAGGATGGGTGAGTTACACACCACATCTGGATTTTTCATTTTTTCCTTCATCAAACTGTTCCATGTGAGTGCCTCAAATCCCAGAGGAAGACTTTGTTCACTTCACTCAATATTTGGGGACAATTTAACCTAAAAAGCATTGAGAAACAAGATAATGAAATATCACGGCACCTGTCTCAAGTATTTAGGGGCCCTATCTGCAGAAAAATTGCAGTGCATGTAAAAGATCGTAGATTTTCTCAGGTTTCCAGGTTGTAATTCAATGCTCTGTACTGGACTGACAAAGGACAAGATTTATATCACGCAAATGCTCAGTAGAGACCCATGATTGATGTGTGTGATGCTTTTCTACAAAAAGGAATAAGAAACATGGGATATGGATATGGCCACTGCAGGTGCGGGTGTGTCTGCATGTTTAAATGCTTTTTGAGGATACGTGCACTGTTGGGACACACCAACACGCTTTCCATTTCCCTCAAATGATCTGGATTTCAAATACAGAAGTATGGAACCCCTTTTTTCTAAAGGGGAAACTTTTGGAAAGGCCACTGGAAATGCTGACCCAGGCCAAAAGAGGTTTTGAAGCAGGGCTTCGCTTAACAAACCGGCCGTGTTTTGCTGTGTTTAATGCCTGACCACTGCTATGGTGATAGAAAACCGTTTACTTAGAGACTGAAACCTCACCTGTACAACTTGTAGCGTCATTGGTTGCCAGCATATATTGTTGTCTGGATTGGATGGGTGTAGTCCTTGTGTGCTGGTGTCAAAAAAAGCAAGACTTTATTGGTTAACCATCCAGTTATTGTTATTTAATTTTACAGTTTTATAGTAGTTTTAGCCATAGGAATTTTGTATACTTCAGCATTTTATTTATTTGTTGTTTATTTTTATGATTCTATATAAGTTGAAGTTTTTCATCTCAGTTTTAAATTTAGATTTATTTTCACTTATTAATTTTGCCGCCTGTATTTATACTTCAGTTTGTCAACATATCGAATTTTCCGCTTTTTCTTTCAAAAGATATTTAGGCTGATGGAATAGCTGGAATTTTATGCAGGACAGCTATGTGACATCAAAACAAGAGAGTAAAAATGATATTATAAGTATAAATAATTTCATTACATACTAACCAAGTCATATCATTTGTCTTTGAAACAGGCATTACACAATCCGCTACCGAGAAAGAAACAGGAAGTGGATCTATCAGACCTGTCCTGCCACCGATACTGTGATTGACAACCTCAAACCCAACACACCCTATGAGTTTGGCGTCAGACCCAACAAAGACGACCGCAGTGGAGTGTGGAGTAAGCAAGTGATCCACAACACCAACATGGGAGGTATAGATATCCGACAAAAAAAATTGAAAGGCTCTTTGGAAATGAAAATCTGAATGTGGTTTAAATGTAAAACTCATTGCTTTAGTTGTTTCAGAGAAAGACAGGATGACATACAAAGTCAACCGACCTGTCATTAATAAGCCTGTGGTAAGTAGTGTTGCTTTTTCTTTAGCAGTAGATAGAATATTGGTTATCAAGGCGTTACTTTTTCTTTAGATAGAAAGTTCCCTAAAAAACATCTAAAACTACCAATTCTATCCAGACTGAAAATCTTGGCCATGCAATAAAATCATATAACCACTTAATGCTGATTTAAGCTGTTTTTCTCATCATGGCTCCCATGCTTTATCAGATTGTATGGTCCAGTCTGCTTTGGATAAGCTTTGTCATGGAAACCATGCATTTACTCACATATTCTAAATCCCCAGAGTCTAAAAACCAGTTGTTCCCATGTTTATATAAGAGACTCTGCTTTTCTGTGAAATCTGGAATTGATGCATTCCTGTCAAGGAATATCGGGAACACTTTAGACACGGTGGTGATACCCTGATTACCACATTCTTTCACATGTTTTGACGACAGATGTTTGATTTTTAGCTCAATAGGTTTTTATCAATGAGGAAAGATTAATATGTATAACTCTGTTTTTACAGGTGGGAAACCATGGCAGTCTCTTCCCACCTCGAATTGGTAAGACCATCGACTACTACAGTATGTTACTACCATAGTTGTGTAAAATGGGACAAACTCAGCATTCAATGCTGTTGATTTCTTTGATAGTTTCAAAGTGTTTGCTTTGTTCCATCGCAATCTTCTTTCCAGCTGTCCACAACATAACCAATCCAGGACTGTTCAAAACCCCAGTCTTTGTTGGAGCTACCAAGACATCTTTTGGTAATTTTTCTTTTCTCTCTCTCTATTTTTTGCACTTTTCTTTCACCCAGGATTCAGTTTTATTCCAGTCATTGGCTTTAAACTGGCACTTGACATCATGCTTCCACAAAACAAACTATAGACAGTAAAAACTTTCTCCTTCTTAATAGCCTTGTTGAGGATGCCTGCTCATTTTCTTTCTTTCTTTTACTCCATTTTTTCCTATTTATGAACCGCTGCATTATTTCCCACAGTGCCACCAATAGGCCAGCAAGGAACCGTTGCTGCTCCAAGAGCCAATGAGCAGAAATGGCTTCAGCCCCCATTGGGTAACCAAGAGAAGTTCTGTTTTAAATAACGCAGCTTATGTGCAGTCAGTTGGTAATCGCTTTGCTTGGTATGGGTGGGGATTAAAGACATCCGCTAAGATGATTGGCTGCATGCTGGCATGCCTTGTAAGACCACTGAGTTAGAAAGTCCAAAACCTGACGTGATGAGGATTCCCGACCTGTCGCCTCCACACCAAGGAGGAAGTGTGAGCGTAAGTTATCACTGGGTGCCTTGCAGCGAAAGCCCCTCTGCGGTCACGCATGGTCACAAGTTTGCGTGTTTGCGTGCTGCTCACACTCCACCCATCATCACCAGTCATCTTCTTCTATCACAATATTTTCTGTCCATTCAGTCCCCTATCCTTTCATCACCTGTCAATCACATTTAACTGGTATTAATGTTTGGGTTCTTTAGTCCCTCATCTGTTCATAACTGTGTCGATAAAAGTCTCTTTCTCTTTTCTCTTTTCTCTTTCTCCATCCATGTGAATACAGAGTTTGCCTACTCTATTTTATTCTTCTTTGAATTTAACCTGAAGTGGTCATAGATCAAAACCACTTAGAACGATTTATAAATTAATGTAAACACCTTCATACATGTCAATAGCAAATCAATTGTAGCCTTAAAACAATTTACATTTATTTTTGACATTTACCATGGTATAGTACAGTATGGACTCCCTTGGAGAACTATTTACTATTATATAAGTTTATCTGCGTTGCAAACTGATACATAACTGTCTCAACGCTAGTATTTTGTTCGAGTAAAATGAACTTTTTTGTAGGTTAGCCCTGTTTTTTTCTTGTTTTTAATTTTGTTGTTTTCAAAGCTACTTATTTGACTTCATCTTACTTTCTGAACTTACCTTATCCATCCCTTTATTCATTCAAGTATTTTTGATTGAGTTTTTGCATCTTGAGTCGCTGGCCTTTGTTCAGTCTGCATGAAGTCACTGCACGCTAGAAGAATCAGTCAAGTGTTTTCAGTTCTAGCAGGGAAAGGCAGAGCTCTGGGAGTCCCACCTCCTTTCATGTCTTCCTCTGTCTTTGAACTCTTGATAAGATAACTGTTGAACTCTCCCTGTGTTTTTCCACTTGGAGCCAAATTGATTATGAGACCAAGCTGAACAAGTTCATTCTTAATCCCTTTGAGATAAGTCAAATGTTTACCAAAAATGAACAGGGTGGAGATAAAGGCAAAAAGACACAAACTGATTAAATTAATTCAAATATTGGTGCCATTTTGAGTTTTTGGACAGAATTGAGTAATTGTTAATCAAGTATAAAGGACGATTTCTGCTATCAATGTAAAAGAACAACAAAACACACAATCCACCCTCTTCTGAATCTTATGGTCTTCATAATCAGCTCTACTGGAAATTCCAGCCAAAACTGGCTTACGGTGGTACAAATTGGTGAATAGTCGGTTCAAGATTACCTTGATTATTGATCGGATAGATTACCAGCTATTGGTGCCAATAGTCAGCCTGGTTTGATCCAGTAGACGAAGTTAGCAAATCTGGTGCAGACCAACTCAAGGTGCTGGACATCTTGAACTATTTTACCAACTCATCCACCTTATGCTTGTTTACCCTGGTTTTTACAGCAGGGAGGACTCATCTGCAACTTTCTCTTAAACAGATTCAAACAACCATATTAGAAATGATTCCTCTCAGCTGGTGGAGATCCTTTCCGTACTCCCCCAACTTCTACCCACTAAACCCTCCCATCCTCCAGTCACCCCTACCCCCTATTCCTTACCCAACGGTGCCCGGACACAGCACGGATACCCCCAAACCAAGGCACCTAGTGTCACTCAGCAGCCGCATAGTTCTACTGGTAATTCTGAAGTTTCGTTCTTAATTTTCAACTTATTTTTTGAAAATACTACTTTTAGGATCTGATGGTTGACAGGTTATGAGGCAATAACATTTCCTCTGTGTTTCACCACCACACAAATAGTTGATTGTTTTATTTTGGCACAAGCTTGTATTACATTTAACCTCTGGCTATGAATTCTTTCACAGCAATTAAAAAAACCCCAAAATATCAGTCTTCAAAGCCATAATGCCATTCAATTGACTGTATTTAGGGGCAGTTTGGATGAAAGGGATACACAGACACAGGATATTAAGTTTTTCAATCAAATACAGTAATTTTGTAATTTAACCCTCAAACAGACAGATATCCTTTCATGCTAAATCAAGGACACTCTATCACAACTGTCCCATCTCAGAGACACGATAAAGATATCGTGTCTCTATTATCGTTCGAAGTCGTGACTTTACTATTTCCACCCTGACACCATGTTTTATCTTCACAGGAATGCACTTCTGCACTTTACAAAATCACAAACACATCAGATTCATCTTCACCGTAGTAGTCAAACTATCCACTTTTAATCCACAATTAATAATTAATACGTTTTGTAGACATTTTTTTAAGTGCCCAAGTTTCACTTTGACTATAATTGGCTCTTTTCTAAAACCTTGTAAAATGCCTTTTAGACAACGCTAGCTTCTTCTGCAAAAATCTGCATTAATGAAAACCAATGGCCGGGGTTGTCTCTTTTTTGACCCAACACTGGGTTGAAAATAACTTGAATTTTACTGGTATGCTACATAATGAATTTCAACTCTTATACAGTATAGATATTAACTTAGACCCAAGTAGATTCATTTCTAAACTGAAAATTTAAACATTGTAACATCTCTCACCAAAAAAAAATTTTTTTTTACACATAGCAGACCTCACACGGGTTTCATTTCTAGTCCTAGAGCCGACAAGGCTTAACCAAAGCTGCTGTTATTTTCTTTTTCATTTAGGTAAGAACATCCGCAGAGATCCGGTATCTTCACTTCCACCCAAACCAAATGATTCAATCCTAGCAGTGAACACAAGGAACCAGACATCAATGGGCAGGCACCCTTCATCTTCTTACTCTAATGGCAGGAAACGTTACACCTCCAGGCATGGTGACTCCTCCCGATTATTTGGGGGTAAAAGAAACTGTTCATACCACTTCATTTCTGAAAACAACTAGAGCTGATTTTGGACTATGGTGGCTGTTTTTTAGCAGCTCCAAGATGGTTGTTAGTTGATCTTTAACCGCCCCTTATTATTTTAAGCAGATTTGGAAAATGTTGCCAGGTGGACGAGTGAAAGACCAGAAACCATTAATCATGTACCAAATCGCAGCTATCAGCTCCATCTGAATGTTTCAGCAGTTTTTCACCTCTGTGATCTTTCTTTCTCTATTTAATTATCTGTCTTTATTATGCTGTTTGTACAGCTCTGTTGAGGTTGTTGCACTTTCTGCAAGAAGTGGAGGACGTAGAGCGAATTAATGTCAAAGTTCTCCATAGTCCAGTTTTCTCGATGCAGCAATGATTCGCATAGCAGATCCCTCTTCAGAGCCAAATTTTCTTTGCTACGTACGGTGTTTGTTCAAACCAACCGTCATACTGTGTCACTACTGACAGTTTTACTGTCAGTGAAGTATGTGTGATTCAGCCTAATGGGCACGCAGACTGTCGGCATGTCCAAAAATCTAATCTTAAAGGCCCTCTCTTCCCCTCAGGCGGTTGAGCAGCCACCTATGACTCCACTTAAAGTCCATTAGAGGTTATTTATAAACCAGGTTATAAACCACAGTTTTGCTCAACTGCTCTGGTGTAAAAAACATGCTGCTTTGGTCTTCTTTTTCTCCGTAACATCCACTCTTTTCCCCTTCAACAGCTAATGGTGAAGACCATAAGGGACTCTCTCTACCAAAACCAGTCATTTGGTCCAGACCAAGCATGGGTAAAAAGAGCCAACTCGTCATTCATGTGTGCTAGCCGAAATTAACACGCAAAATCTCCATTTGTGACGCAGCCCATGTTGATGTCCTTACCATCCATTATCTACTGAAAACTAGGACTTGCGCAACTACTCAGTTTTACTAATGGAATAGTCATGAAAAAATAGTACTCAATGTTTTACTACGTCAAAGGCATGATGTGCCTTTATTATTTTGTGTAATTTGCTTCTGAACATATTTTTCCAGTTTTTGGAAGGAATCGTTTTCCACCTTCTGTGATTGTATGAAGCAATTATCAACCTATAGTTGAGATAGACCTTCATTGGTGAACTAGTTGAGTAGTTGGTGCAACCCCTACCGTAAACTCATCTTTGTCTATTCATCAATCCACTCACTCACCAGTCAATTCATTCGCTCGCAAGTTTATGTTGTCTTTGACGTTTTTTTTTGCAAGCTTCTGCAGAACCCCTGCTGCCGCGAGCTTTATGGTGTTATTGTCAAAGCTTCTCACAGATTTTCGATGGCTGAGATGTTTCTTTCATTTCCATACCCTCATCAAAAACATGGTACTTTTAAAACAGCACTACAAGGCATTTGTTTTGAAGAGAAAAACATAAATTCTGGTCTTTTGGAAAAAAACAGAAACCCACCGCAATGTCCTAAACTGTTTTGTAACATTCTGTAGCTTTTTTATTTGTGAATTTTAGCAGTAATGTTTGATACTCCCGTTTGCAGAGGAGAGCTGCTGCTGGTTAAATTTCGCATGACTTTTTGCATGCTTTATTGTAGTCACGCGCTTCCATGTGGGATGGGGTCCCTTCAAGCTGCCATATGGAATTTTCATGTCATCAAGTATTCTTTGTGTATATTGAAAGTATTTTAAAGTTCAACAAATATAACCAAACTCTTGGGATTAGTTCATTGAGGAGTGTTAGTATAGAAATAGAGTGCCGCATCTTGTTTCCAAGCTTGTGCAAAAACAGTGGAATACAGCAAAATGGCACCTAAGAAATGTGTTAGCGTCATTTGTTTCTATAAATTGTCCTTGAAAAGCCAGATTAATCTGAGGGCAACTACCACACTTCACTAGTACAACCACCTGCATGAGACCAAAACAATTTCAGATTACCCACAACACTGATCACCGCCAGGGAAAACCTCTGCTAGCTCTTTGGAAATTACTTTTCCCTTTGCAAAAGTATGACATCTGTTGGTCTTTAGGTTTATTTTCAGCGAATGGAGGTTTGTTCGCCACCCAGCTTTGCAATTCTTATTCGTACCGCAGGATTTAGGGAGCTGAGCTCAGTTTGATTACCCTGTGATGAACTAAGGGTTTCAACTGGTGCTTCGAATGTAAAATTAATCAGTTTTCCTGGGAAAGGTCCACATGCTCCAGCCTGTTTGCGTTTGGCTGTTCTGCATGCTGGCATTGAGAACTGAAGGCTTGAAACAAGTTGAAGTGCCAATGTTTAGACTTTATCCTTGCAATCAGACAGAAAACAGTCAAGGGAATTTTCTTTCATTTACAATTAGATTCACGAGTGATTTTGACCTCCTTTTTTGCAACCTTTTAAGAGAAAAAACATCCAAAACTTAGGTTAGAAAAGTGTTGAAAACAAGTAAAAACATAACTTATTCATTTAAAAGCTTTCTTGTGATTGTGGAATGTAGTAATATATATATATATATATATATATTTAAGTTATGAAAAATCTTTGGGTAAATTTCGTCATTGTTAGATATTTGGCCTCACATTTGTGGTTAATTTACAACCATTGTTTTCATTTCAGTGAGACAAATGTTAGAATTTGCGTTACATTTAAATACTGTTTTAACATATGAATATTTCTTCATTGTATCTCATAAATAAGTGTAATCTGACTGTGCTTTGCCTTTATATAAAGGGTGATGGATTGAAGATTAACACTTTTCCTTTTGATGCTCTACTTCTGCTTATTTTTTAAGGTTTTATTTGATTGTTATTTGAAAAGTTAAAAAAAGCACATATTTAAAAATCAATCATGGACGACTCAAACTCATTTAACCCACTCTACTTTGCAGATAAGCAGTTCCGGATCTGCTCTCTTAAGGGTGGTATTAATGTGTTCCACTGTTTTTCATGAGAAACAACCATTTAAGTCATTTTATTCCAGCTGAAGTTTCTTACACCGAACACCAAAGGAGAAATTTTGAAAACTATTCTCTTTGGTTTATTTGAAAAAGTTTATTTAAAAAAAAGATGTACTCCATTAGGAAGATGTGTGTTCATTAGTGTTGATTCACAGGAATGGCTACTTACTGCAGTGTTGATTTCTTTTGTGACGTTTACTAATGCATCCCCATATCCATCCATTCATTCAGGGGGACAGGTGGGCTATTGATTCCAGCCTGAAGAATCTGTAACTTAAATTTTCATTTCATCATTGCAGGTCAGACAGGTGCACGCATCCCTAATCCAGGAAAAAAGCCTAATGTGGTGGGCAATCCTGGAGGATTCGGTGGGTTAAAACAAATCTTGGCAAATCTAAATAGACAAGTAAAACTAAATCTTCAATATAGTTGGTATTGCGCACATACCTTCGTGATTCAGACTGCAAAAAGTCTATCATAGAATCACTGTCAAGAAATTGTGTAGAATTATATATATATATATCTGCTTATTTGTGTACACAGGAGAAAAGGGGACAGACCGGAGCCAAGACAAAAACTCGATCTTGAACCACAAACTGCCACCTGTGACAGCAAAACCATCCAAACCAAAAACGACTTCTGCTCCATCAGTGACAGGTCAGTACCTGTACAAGTCTCTATTTATTTCCAATTGGCCCATAAACTTCGTAAATGTCAGAGTTCTTTACTTTTTTCCTTTATCTTTTTTGTCCTAGTCCCTCGATTTGAAACATGGGAGAACTCTACAGCATTCAGCTCAGTTCCTGCTTCTAAAATCGATGCCATGGGCAAAGAACGCTATATCGGTAGTGCCACTTCTCATTCTTCACTAGCTGTAAATGCAATGCAGTGTCATAAATACAAGGCAGAGTTTTGGGACCAAAGCCAAAAAGCATTTCTCAAGTAAAAATGTTGTGTTCTCCAGCTCCACACGTGGTGTACAAGACGGACAAGAAACCAGAAGAACCGTGTTCCATCACTACCTCTTTGAGTTACTTCCCCGAAGAGGAAGGTGGAGAACAAAACGTCACCAACCCTCCAAGAACAGCTCCATCCAACCTCACCGTGGTAACCGTGGAAGGATGTCCCTCCTTCATTATTCTTGATTGGCAGAAGACAGATAATGAGACAAGAGGTAAAACTGAAAGATTAGAGGAACACCTTTGCCTAAAGTCCTGGTTTGACCTTCAGCCATTCATTTGTAATGTTAATTTTATCTTCTTCTACAGAATACGAAGTTATCTCAACTACTAAAGGCCCTGATGGTGAACAGGTTTCCATTCTTGTCACCAACCAGACTCATACGGCCGTGGAGAACCTTAAACCAGAAAGCAGGTATACTTTCAATTCAACATTTTCCAAGTTCTCCTTATAAGGCAGCCAAAAGGGCTTGATAGATGTATTTTGGTTCACATGGGTGTCAAATACCATGGGTGTTAGGACTTGCACGGATCCCGGGGTCTGGACAAGGTGTTGGACGTGTGCGCTGTGGTCTGGCTGTAGGGGAGCTGCCACGCTCGCTGGCTTTTAATGAGGCTGAATATAGACTCATAATCTAGTGACAATATAAACCAGGGCTTCCTATGGACTGTGTCTTGAGGCACGTGTTCCTCGGTACTGTCCCTAACATCGCGCGTGGATTATCCATTAAAGGGGTGGGCACAGACTCTGAGTCCTCAGACTCTGTAGAATAAATATATCAAGTGTCGGGGCTCAGAAGAAGGGGAAATGAGAACCTCATTTCGATCGGAATTTGACAACAACCCACCAGCTTTTCAATACAGACAGCGTCCGTTTTAATCATTCTGGAATATACAGACTTCCTCCTCTGTCAGAAGCATAACTTTTGATCTGAAATGAATAAACGTGATGATTTAATGCAATATAATGCCACATGACCTGTCTTTGTCTTGCAGTTATGAATTCAAGGTGAAGCCTAAGAATGAGCTCGGTGAAGGGCCTCCCAGTGAGCCGGTGTCTTTCAGCACAGAATCTGGTAATGCTTTCAAACTTGAGCACATTTGCAAATGCTTATGATAGTCCTATGACACATTTATTACTCATTTATAAATGTGTATTTATGCAGTTATAAAGGTTTAAGGTTTCTCTGTTGTGGACATCTTTTCAACATATGCCATTATAATAAGAGGTGTCCCGGAGCTACAAACATGTTTGTTTGTTTTAGCCATGGTTTGATCATGAGTCATTGTATCCAAACCAAATCCGGGTATTAACATGAAATATGTTTTTAAAGTGGCATAAAATGCAAAAATATCCCCAGGGGAGAGCTGCATATGACTTTGTCGTGGCTTTACATGTGGAACCGCATTTTTGCGATTGTCTTTATCTCATAGTGATATATATAATGAGTCATTTGTTTTTAGCATAATGACTCCAGCATGTCTCCGCACTGTTATAACTTTTGGCCTGATCATAGTCTGCAGATGCACCCCTGGAGTCCTGTCACACAGCCAGATTTTTCCTGTCTTACATGCTCACTAACAACATATCATAAATAAAGAACAAATAAAGCCCCACATAATTTAAATGTTTTATAGGAGGGGGCTTAGTTTTAATCCTCGTCTGGCATGTAGAAAACAAGTCGAGAATGGAAACAAGGGGAGGAAGAAAAGAGAATCCATATGTGCGATAGGAATAGAGTCCCTAAAGCTCGTTTCCCATATAGCTTTGGCAGATACGGCACGATACTTCTTGCCAGCCGCTCTCTCTCTCTCTCCATGAGGGGATTCAAATCTGTTGGAAAAGCAGTATTATTGCATGTTGGAATTTATCGTACCATTGTTTCTTGCACAAGGCACTCTGCCCAGCAATGCGGAGATGGATCATGTGTGTCAGTAACTTTTATACAAAGCCATCTTTTCTGATTAATTATTTGATTGTTTTCTCTTGCAGCGGATCCGCGGGTGAGCGAGAACGTCTCAGGTACGTGTTTTTTCTCTACGCTCTGCTACTCTCAGGTGACGAATTCCTATCTGTTGAGTAAATGGATAATGTAATGACCAGTCCTAGAGGTAGAAAGAGAAAAGAGCCAGGCTAAAGCACTGGAGTAGTCCTATGAGTTCACTTCTTCCACACTAGGTTCTCAGCCAGACAAAACATTTATCCAAGAGTGGCAAATGGATAACACCATCCTCCTCCATTCAGCCAACAGGCTCTCAAACAAAGGCCTCTGTTACCTTCTTGTACTGATTGAGTTGCTTTGAACGGGCCAGTCTGATATCAATCTCCCTCAATTTCTTCCTGTGTACTGTCTATTCCAACTTAAATTGTCGGAGTAATGGAACAATGGATACAGAGAACTAAGCCAATAGTAAGAAGAGGGTGTGACAGGAGCCAATGGAAACCGATGAATGGAACAGCCCTTTAGCGCTTTCAACGTCCAGCAGGTGTTGCCAACACGTGTATAAACAAAAATGGGGTCTGCACTCTAATAAGCTTTTGAAAAGGCCACTGAAAGTAACATTGTCTCTGCGCCACAAACAGTTCCAGGACGTAATATCTTGCCCAATCGGTTCATACAATAACATCTTGGGATTTTTCAGGTAAAGATGCTATATGGACCCAGTTCCCCTTCAAAACAGATGCCTATTCCGAGTGCAACGGGAAGCAGTACGTAAAGAGGACGTGGTACCGTAAATTTGTTGGCATCCAACTATGCAACTCCCTACGGTACAAGATCTACCTGAGTGACTCTCTCAACGGTGAGTTTTACAAAACCAAAATCATCCTTTAAGTGCTTCACGAACATTTTAAGTTAGGTTGGCAACTCTTGTTTTCCCTTTCATTTCAGGTAAATTTTACAACATTGGAGACCAGACAGGCCATGGCGAGGACCACTGCCAGTTTGTAGACTCATTCCTGGATGGAAGAACGGGAACTCAGATTCCTTCAAACCAGCTGCCTAACAGGCCAGGTATTATCAGATCAACTAGATAGAAACACAAATATGTGATGGTTTTAGCTAGCGTATGCACACGGAAATTCTAATATATCTTTTACCTCAAATAATTACAGCTAATTTTTTTAACACAACGTCCAGGTTTGATGCATTCTTTTTGGATGTTTTTCAGGCTTCTATAGAGCAATGAGACAAGAGCCGGTCCACTTTGGCCAGATAGGAGGAAACTCCCATGTTACCTATGTTGCATGGTATGAGTGTGGTACACCAATTCCAGGCAAATGGTAGAGGACAAGCAAGTGTCCACAGAGAAGCCTGAAGAACAACTCTCATTGGTTATGGGTTGGTGCCTGCTACGGTCACACGACAGGCTTTTTACTGTTTATTCCACCAATGAGAGCGAGTTCGGTCACTCCTCAGCTCACATCCCAAGTTCGTACCATGTATAGTAAGTGTACAGGATCAAAGAGTCAGGGAATTATTTTGAGTGCATTTGTGATACGTAATAGCAAAACAATGCCTCATCGTTTTATTTATCGTACGGTAACTAGAGCAAACCAAATAGATACGAGGAAAAAACTGCTTCAAATACATTGAAGTGATGAACGACATAAAGTAAGGAAAAATACTTTTTAAATATTGGGAAGCTGGCTCCCTGAAACTATTTTGATATTTTGTATAATTTTATTTATCAAAGTTTGTGATGCCATGTTTCTTGTAATGGCTTTCCAGTACGAAAGGGCTGGGCTTTAAGCGCTTTAGCAATCAAGACGGCCCTGGGCTTTTGCCTACCGCCTGAGGCAGCTGTATTAGTTTGGTACTGATATTGTAGGTCTCTGATATGTCAGATGTAAAGTTAAGCTTGTACGACTCGTATGTATAGATGGGACTCTTTGCGATGTTGCTTTTCCCAACACAATGTACTAGTAAGAGGCTTGAATCAGGTTACCCACAATAGCAAAGAAAGCATGGACGCAAGATGCTATGTTTACAAGTTGGTGTGAAAATGATGTACGCTCAAACACACCTACATGCATACAGTACATAGAAAAACATGCTCATTTACATCCAGTTGCTTTATATATCACGGCTATAGTCTTCCAGTGTACGCCCTGATATATTTGGTGGTTATAGATTGTAAGGAAGACCTTACACTTGCAATTTGCACAGCAATGTATTTATATGTATATGGAGAAACTATTTTTTCAGGAAACCTATACAGGAATAAAAAATCTTTCCCTCAAGCTTGTGAAACAGTCACACCTCTCTTATTGTTTTCAAAGCCCCCTTTTCTCTATCTGTTAAACCACAGTAATTGTCCAAGGAATCTTGAAGGACAGTTTGTCTGGGTACCATATTTTGTACAGTTTTGTCCCTGCCAGTCCTCTTGGCAGAGTATATCTGGCTTATCCGTATTTTCATGGAATTTGTTTGTAAGATGAAACTGTGGTGTTTGTTGTTGTTTTGGACACATTCTCTATTTCTGTATATATTTTACAATAATAAAAAACAGAAGTGTTTTTTTTAAGAAAAACATCATGCGTCCTGTTTTCCCTCGTTTGTAGTAGCTCCACCTCAAGAAATACTTAACGCTCAGAGGTTATTTTCTCATAGTCAAGGACACCTGGGTTATAAATGTTATTGAAGTATCAACATCGGGATAGAAAACGGAAATAAAATAGACTCAAGTCAATAAATGGCTTACACAGTAAGAGTGTACGGCTATAAAAATATGAATGGCAAAGACTAGATGACAAGATAATAACTACTTTGTTAGACATTCTGAAACACTGCAAGACAGACATTTCTTCTCCGGAGAAAAATGAGCCGCAAGAGAGCAATAGGAGACTACTTTACTATAGACAAGGTAATATGTTTTTATGGATAAATGTAATCGAAGCCAGTCTCTCTGCATAGCCTGACACAGGTGGGGTTTCTGTTAAGGAAATGAATGTTAACACTTGACCAGGTGTTTGTTTTCCAGACATCTGACCACCACTAAACCATTCTCAGCTTGCTCCATCTCACCACAAAGTACAACTCCAATTAGAAAAATAAACATCGATACTGCATTACTATACTTTTCCAGAGCTCAAAAAAAAAAAGACATTTGCACTGCCAAACCCAATACAGGGACATTCTCTGAAAACCACAAAGCTAGAGAGGGGAAAAAAGCGGGACTATAAAATTTTCAAAAAGCCTCTCAGTGACTTTTATTAGGTTTCCACCATAAAGAAAGACAGAGAGTAAGGACAAAAGAAACAAAGAAAGAAACAAACATTCGTTTTGGTTGATGACAGAAGTATAGAGGGAAATAGGATCTAGTCTAAATCAGCAGACAATGTATGACCAGAAAATCTGTTTTCCACAACTTTATTTACACAGAGAGAAACCTAAATATTATGTAACTAAAAGATTTAAGGCAAAATAATGACGTATGTACAAAGGTATACCTATACCACTAGGGCAATTAACGCTATGGTTTTGGAAAAAATGGGTCTACATTATTTTAAATGGGGTGACTAGGAACTCTTTCATTGTTGTAAGCTCAACAGAATCAAGAAAGGTCAATGATATAAAAGGTCCAGATTACATGTTGTCAGCCCAACAAAAGCAAGAAAGGTTATAAAAGGTGCAGATAACAAGAAGTTCACTTTTAAATGCTAACCGATGAAACTCAAGGGCATCTATAAGCGAGGCCACTTTCACTAACTTTACCCGGCTTTTTCAGCCAGCAAAGCATTCACACACATCAACAGCTCTCTCCCAGGAGACTTTACAGCTAGCTTTCATACGGACTCGATTCGCACAGCTGTGCTCGTGGCCATGAATCAAAGTAGCCACTGTGTAGTTGACGCTTGGCGTGCCAGCAAGTATGCAGCCAGGGCGAATTAAGCCTCTGGTGGCAAATCGGTGGCAGGTCCAGTGTGCAATTGAGATCCCAACACGTGCTGGGAGGACCTCAGGAAATTTCCTAAATCCACGTTGATTTGACTGGCTAAAATGTGTGCAACAAAACCTTGGGTAAGTAGATATGCATGCGTTGGTTTACACAATTTAAGCCCAATGGGTTATGCTGTTAAAATGAATCAATTACAATATTGACGGAAAAAATAAAATAGGATACCGATATTATTCACACGTAACAATAGTAGCTACAAAATACTATTTAAAGACATTAGATTATTGTGGCAGGCGAAAGCACTGAATAGACAAAATGTGGCTTAGGAATCAACATACAGTACAATTTGTTATATGTCCAAATTATGACTGAAAGGCCTTATTTTGAAATCTTAACCAAAACCAGACAAACGAGTTTTAGCAAATTTGTAACATACCTCCATACCACACACCTCCCCATTTTAGGAACGATTTGACAGATCTTACAGCAACTTTGTGTGATCACTGATATTTAAATACATAAACTTTAGATTTAAAAACTTGATCGATATTCTAATGTCCTATTATATACATTATGTGCCTATATAAAGTCAATTTTCAAAGTCAAATACTTCATTTTCAAGACAGGTTTGTGATTGCCGTGTTTCAGCTAAAATCACTTAACATCCGGTTGAAGTTATGGCACCTTGTGTAAAATAATAAAGCCACAGAATTAGGATTTTTGGGGGGGAAAAATTGTTGGGGTGCAAATAAAATGGGTCCCAAAACCAGGGAAACCTTCAAAGTTCTGGGCAGCCTAAGTTTGACGGGAGAGATTAAAAATGAAAAACCTGCATGACTTTCTTTATTCTGCGGAAACGAACAATATTTTGAAGAAAGTTCAGCATTGTGGGGTGAACTGTCCCTTTAACACGGGTCTGTAGCCCAAATCAATCCATTTTAAAATAAAGTATGTCCTTCTGTATAGTATAGAATTCCTGAACGCCATCTGCGATATTTTAAACCGCTTTTGCTGTATGCACGCATGCAAACTGACGCCTTAGGTCAAATACAACTTGTCAAGAGATTATGAAACTTGAGACTCAATACAGCTGTTTTTGAACACAAGCATTCTGTGTAAACAGTGTCTGGAAGGCGGTACATGAAGTCTGAGTTTGTACAAAAGGGTGAAAGCATGATTTATTGTGTTCATTTATCATGCTGTTTCTTTTATAATCACGCTAAATAAACGCATTGAATTAAACAACTAAACAAAACTGGACTGGAAGGAGTTCAAATGTGCTTGGCAACAGTCGAAACGTTTGAAAAGAAGTTACAAATAAAACAGTGTGAGTGTTATCTGTATCAGTTTACCCAGGCCAAATAGTTTATTAGGAAAAAAGGAACGGGTAAAAGGAATGGATCTACTGACTATCAACCCAAGCAAAAACAAAGCCCGCAGGAAGCACGAAAACATGCTGCGGTCATTTTCACGGCTCACTGGAGCACTGTGGAATTACTCTCGTTTTATATACGTGCTCCTATTCAACTCACAAAATGTCCTTGATCAGTTGTGGCGAGACCGATATATATATATTTTGTATATATGTGGTTGCTGGAAGGGCTAGATGCTGGAAGAAAGAGTCATAACGTCACATTTTTCACCCTACGTGGATGAAACTTTACTGGAGACTTTCTGACTTATTAGACAGACAACCGCACAGACACGTGCCGTCCACACAAAAACCTACTCAGCATATTTTCAGCATATTATTGCGATCTAGGACACACACGGAGCCAGAGAACTTGTTGTTGCTCTGAGCAAGCACGTGCTGGGAAGCGCATACGCCCTGGCTAAGAGAGAATATGGCCATAATCCAGTTTAAAAGTAGAGCACTGGGGAACTGAGATTTAGTTAGGTGAATTTAAGAATACAGTACTCACCGCAGTAAGCCAACTATAAACAAACCACCAGGAAAGCATCGAAGAAACTAAGCCCTTATATTCAATAAGGAAATCATTTCTATATGCATTCAGAGTACGAGTTAAGGTCTCCCATGGGTTTTACACAATGTGAACTTGAGAAATCTCACCATTGGCATTACTCTTGTGCAGCCAGACATTTAACTTCAGGTGTGAAGTCTGGTCCACGTTCTCTTTTAAAGTACATTTGAGTACACAAAATTTTTCCCACTTTGTTCTTAATTTTTGCTGAAACTATACTAGTGTAGTATACTATTGCAAGTAGGGGTGTCCCAAAATACCAGTATTACCAATAACCGTGAAATTAAAAAACAAGACTATCGATAACATGTTAATTAACACATATCGTAATATTGTTAACTATTAAACACTTATTAAAAATTAAAGACCCCTAATCCGATCTCTGCCTGCCTAAAATTATATTTTAAAGGAATTCATCGCTCAAATAAACAACAAGATAAACAAAATGTAAGATGATTTTTGACTGATTTAAAAGAATTAAAAAGAAAACGCTTTGTTTATCATGATAATAACATAACTGTGAATTTTTTTGGCCACAATAACAGTGTAGTAAAAAGCTGAAATTGTGCCAGCCCTTATTGCAAGTATAATTGTAGTGAACTTAATATCACCCTTATAGTTGACTATAATATATTTGCACTTCCCATTAAGGTATTAATATGTAAGATACATTTAAAAGTATATTCACTTTAACTAGATTTGAAAGAAATTCCCGATTAGGTTTAGTTCCATATGTTTTATTTATTCTAACACTATGTCCACACCGGAGCAGTGCGACACAGCAAAAGACAATACAACCCATTAGTGTTGAACTGGAAATTTTGATCAAATTGATCCTTCTTTGAAATTTAAAGTCGTGTCATCCCTGAAGCTAAATATGTTTTCGAAAGCCAGCCAATCACATCAAAGCTTGTTGTTTTGGTCTGCTGCGCATGCTTTGTGAACACAAAAGAGATCTCAAAGGCTTCAGTCTGCACAAACAAAACAATCCATCTTAACCTCTGCAGAGTTTATTTGATCCTGTTTTGAAATTTCTCTTCAGACTAGACCGTTTGTAAATTGTTAAACTCACGTTTTTGTCAGACACTTCAGTGGCTATTTGTTTTTTTTCTTTGTTTTCTCTTCAAAGCTTTTCAAACCAGATGCCCATTCGCATTCTTCTCACAAGATGAAAAGACCGAAGTTCTTTATAAGCACTTCAAACATAACAATAACCAATTTTCGGTCCAATTCTTGCTCAATTTTTTTTTTAAAGGTGGTGTGAAGCAGCATCATATGATGCATTTGATGATATATCTGTAACCAACTTCTTTCTATCCTGAGATGAAATAATTTGCTTTAATACATGTAGACCTAGTCTTTTGAAATACACAAGACAAGTCGAGAGGGTTCAGAGACGACTGAACTTAAAACATCTGGAAATATTATCTCACACACACAAGCGCACACTTAAGGAATGGCTCCATTTTAATTACAAAGATTAAATTTAAACTGAATTAGCCACGCTCACAGAATTGGACGCTTATTCCTGCGGTCCCCGGGAAACTAAGAAATACACCACGGTACTCAACTTATACTGGTTTTCAATGGGTATTTAATGTTCCAGTTAAAATCCAGTACGGCCTTATTTCCTGACCGTTTTATCATTTTTTGTACATATTTGTGTGGTGATGGATGGCAGGAAAGCAGATACGAAAGCAGCGGTCTTATGCCTACTATTACCAGCATTCAGGTTAAAAGTGAATTAGGGGTCAAGGTAAAACATCACCAAAATTTTTCAACTCTGGCATATATTATTGTGGAGCAAATTGCTTTAAAGAAACCGATTAAAGTATTTGATGTAAATGAGTGACAACACCTTCGTTAAAAAATCTTGTGCATACCCTCAATAAAATATCACACTTTAATAATTCTTAGGAACCAGGCACCTTCTCCAAGCTTTCCATCATTCAGGGAAGCCCGTCGAGGAGAGAACCGGGGTATTTCCTTCACTATGCTTTATGCTATTTGTCAATTCTCAACTCAGCGGGAAAGGCATGTCAACAGAAAGAAAAACCGTCAGGATTTCCAAATCACAATATGATTCAGTGTGCGATCAAACCCAGGACTTTCACATCCAACAACGCAATGGTATTTTCACATAAGCAAACACTGTACACATGCACAGTTTCAACTCGAATCCCATTTCCATCAATTCAATCAGAGCATGTAATCTGTTTAAGCCGGGCTCACAAAGCACATTCATTATGTGCAAAAGACTGCTTTCTCAATGTCAACTTAGCTGACTGAGCCACATTCTGTTTTTTTTCATCGGTTATTCACCCTCATGTCTTTCCAAACCTGTATGACTTTCTTTCTTCTGCAGAACACAAAATAATATATTTTGAAGAATGCTGGTAACCAAACGACACTGAAGCCCATCGTCTTCCACGGTATGAACAAAATTACTGAGACATTTCTCAAAATATCTTCGGTGTTAAGGTGCAATAAATGATTACAGACGATTTATTTTTGGTTGTACTATTGTTTTCATAAGCCTCAGAATGACTAATTTTAAAAGTGTTGTTTAACTTGCATATGCTTAGATAGATGTTTTGGCAAAGGGACTTGGTCATTCTGCATTTTAAGCATATCATAAAAACATTTTTTTCCTTCAGTCTGTTCCCTATCTGTTTTTGAAAATGTGTTCATAGTGGTGGACCACAAAACACTACAGACAACAACCATGAAATCAATCACAAGCTTTAAATGAGGCCACTTTTTGACACACTTGTCGTAACAGAGTTTCAATCTGTGTTAAATGGTTTGAAGTTAAATAAAACAGCAAAGTCACGCTATTTTTTGCCATTTTTAAGTACTCGGGTTCTCGTGTGCATCTCTCAATACCGCCCTGAACACAGAGAGACAAGAAATGTCAGGCCTGTCATTACAACTCTATACTGTTGCTTAACAAATAACAGAGCCTGAACAACTGACCAAACAACCAGGTATTCTGAATACCAATATTCTGGTTGAACCAATTTAATTAAATATCATTTAAAAATAATATATAAAAAATAAAATTTTAATTTATATAAAAATAACAATAAAAACGTGACCTGAAGTCATATAAAGTGTTTAATAAAATAAATACCATTTTACTGCTGCAACAGATCTGATCACAGAAAACGCACTTAGTCTGTTAGTTGGAATCAAAATGGACTGTTCAACTGGGTCCATTAGTTGGTCCAAGCTGGTCATTAACTGACGAGCCACCCTTTTTCAAAAACCAGCAGGACAACACGGTCTACCAGCTTGGACCAACTTATGACCATCTTGTACCAGCTTCCATGTTCCGTGTTTACAAAACTGGATTTTCCAGCCAGGCGAATCAAGGAACAACCAATCAAGAAACGAACAAACAAACAAAAACCACAGAACACAGTCCTGACTTTAAGAATAGGCCACACATGCTTAAAAAGAAGAGCAAATATCCATCAAGCCACCAGTCACTCTTTCTTCCTGACTTGTGAAAAGCATGGTTAAAAAGATCATTCTGTGCCCTGAAACACGACCAAACAACTGTCCTCTGACCATCTTTCTACCAGACGTGAATAATCTGTAATTCTATTCCTTCAGCACACATGTATTTGCACACAGTGGCCTCAGTGAACTTCTCACCAAAAGCAAGACCTCCACGAACTCTCCTACTTTTCAGAATTAACGCCTGGTAGCTTTTTTTCACATCAAATATAATTAAGGATAAATCTGGAGACAAAGTGCGTGTTGAGATACAGTATCCTGTAGCAGTCCAATACATCCCAAAGGCAGTTGCTGGCACATGCAACTTAAAATCTGCCATCTTGAATGACAGGCACACATTCTCGCAGTCGGGGTTTGTGACTATTGGCAGGAAAATTAAATAACAACGACTGTCGACTGATGGCACCCCAAGAAAACACACAATCCAAAAGCTTCAGAAGCAACTATCCTGAGCTGTGATGTGAAAGGCAGCAGATGTATAAACGCCAATATCATGTCTTTAGGTGGAGTCCTGAAAAACAAATGGCTTTCGTGAGAAGCCAATGATCGTGAAGGTCCAGAGAAGCCAGAGCCATTAATGTTCAAAGATCTGCTGTAAGTGTAATACAAACATGATGTTTCTGTCCCTATAAAGACAACAATCAGGTACAATTCCATTAGGCCTCTTTTAAAAGGTAGGTATGAGACTCCATCTCTTGAAAGCGAATAAGACAATATCCGGTCATTTCAGGGAGATTGCATCTGTAGTCACTCGTCTTGACTCCATCAAATGGAATGTAAGAACACTCCACACATTCTAATGTATTTGAACACCTGTGATTTAAAATTACATTTGAAGGACTGAATAGTTTCCATATTGTGCTTCAACAAAAACATACGCAGTCAATTACCATCATGTGGTTTCATATTGTCTAAAAGTCTGGAGAGGCCTTCAGTAACTGAAAACTAAGGTCGTATAAAAAAGGGCAGTCCTGTTCGAGGAGTTCTGCTACTTGGTAATAAAGGGCAATGAGTTACTCTTCTTATGTTGAAAAGGAGTCACAAAAAAGGTTGGAGAAAGAAAAACAGGGTGAGGAAGGGAGGAAAAAGTATCACTGAGTTTTAAGAGCAGGCCTTGTGTCTAGCGCTTTGTTCCGCATAGGAATTTGCTGAAAGTCTTCATCTTCATCCTGTAACCGTACTGACGCAGGCCCCTCCTACATCTCAAAGCACGGCTCTGTGCTCCACATGGCCGGCTTTTGAATACACAGAGCTTAAGCGAAAGAAAAGCTGTTGGGATAGCTTCCCCACCTGTTCTCTGGCCTGGTCTGAAGGCCCAAGGTTGAAGGCACTTCTTTGCAGAAGACCTCTAAATGAAAGTGCAAAGAAGTTACAATAGGTCGCGAAGAGGAGTGTTAATAGGATGAGGAAGAGAATAGAGAAGATGAATAGGCAAAATCAAAATGCATATGTTGTGCTAATAAACGTCACTGAATCCATTTTTCTGTAATTGAATGTTTTGTGGCCTAAGTAAGTTTGGTTTCATTGTCGCGTCCGTGTTTTCCAGAACCTCTATTTATTTCTCCAATATTCATCATGTCATGAGTCATTTTTCCAGGCGTATGTAAATTGAGCAGCGAATTAATTATTGTTTACATCATTTGGCTGGTGCAACCTCAAGTCCAACCGAATTAATCTGACTCTTCCTGATCTATAAAACATCTCCGATGTAGAAACCCTAAATAATTTCTGACACAATTATTGGACAAGCGATGGACACAGATGAGCTGGACTGCGATCCTGCGACGAGAAGGAAAAACACTAAAATATTTGGAAGCCATTGGAAGATCGGCAGTCCGTGATGTGCCCTCAGAGGCTTCGGGGGAAAAATGTGTCACCTCGCTCTCTCTCTTTCCTTTATCTTCCTTTCATACTGCCTACCCGCCATCTGCTCTCATGGAGATTTTCCTTAGAACCTAAAAAAAAAGAAATAACTAAACCGGTACGGGCTCCAAAAGACATCACTTAATCAAGGTTGGAGCGGGATCTTACGCCAGGGACATGGAGGGGACGCGCTTCCAACTCTCTGTCATGTCCAGGCCTTAATTGTTCAAACAGACAACAGAAATGGAGAACAAATCTCTTCACCTTATGAGCTCTGCAGTTGTGGGCCACGGTTGCAACCGCAAATCTGGCTGTCATTCAATGAGGCAACGAGTCCTCTAAATGATTGTAATCTTGACTCTTGGCGCAAATGGTGGATTTATGCTCAAAACCGTTCAGTACTGGTTGTAGGTAAATGGTTGTTGCAGAAAGGCCTTGGACCGGTCTTGTAAATTTGTTTTGATTCACCAGCTTGTTTGTTCTTTTATTCGTTTCCGTGTGTTCCACATAAAAATAAAGATATGCTTATGTACATTGAATCTGTTCAATTGTCCATTAATAGAGAAAAGTACAGTCTGACTTTTAACTTGAGATGGATGTCAGCAAATACAATTACACTGTAGGGAGAAGTATTTTGCAAAAGGTAAGCCACAGAGAAATCAAAGAAAGAAGGGATTCTCTTACATTGTGCTGAGGATTAAAGCGATTCAGTTTGAAGACCATGTAGGAGTAAATTCTGCCCCCAAGAAGAACATCCCCGCCTTGGCTTCATTGACGTCTTGTGTTCATGACCCACTAACGTTTTTATAGTTGCAGGACATGGCTCGATGGTTGTCATTTGTAGGGGGGAAAGATTACTGATGGTTACATAACCAGGAGTAACCTTGAGACTTGCATGCATATTATCAAAATTAATCCAGATATATGTACTGTGCACATTGCCTTCTCCTAATAGAACATTTGTTTATACAATTTATTATCTTCGAAAGATTTTACTTTGATCTAGTTCTGTTCTTTTCGTTGATTAAGGACCAAAATTGTAATGTGGCAAAAACATCTTTACATGGAAGTTTGACAATGGAAAGTGCCTGCAACATGCTTGCATTGGAGACCGTATGCGAATCTTGACGCCATACTCTAATAAAGCACTTTTGAATCGTGCTCCAAAGACCACCGGGGTAAGCATGCTAGTGAGATGAATAGACCATCAAGGAATGAGTTTGGCTACATAGAATGACGAACCAACTCTCGAACTGTTCAATGAAGTATCCAATTTCAGACGTTGCATAGTCATCTCCACTTCTGGCAAGCGAAGAGCCATGTGCAAAACTTCAAAGTCTCAATTTATGAGGCCGGTAGCAGTGAAGTGTGAAAAGAAAATGGTCTGTTGATGTTTCTGGACAATCTAAGTCATTTAACCCTTCACTAGTACCACTGGTGCTCTAGTGGGAGAGAAGCGTTAAATTGAAGGCAAAGGGTAAAGTCTGTTTCTACATTAAGGGGGCTTTGTTTCAGCGTCAATCTTTCCTCTCAAAGGATTTGGGTATTTCACTGATGTCTGCTTCTACAACAGTCATGGTGGACTCCTTTAACGGGACAGCTGACGTAGTTGGCTAACTCTGCTGTCAACCAGTAAGAAAGTAAGAACACATGATCACTGTATTCATAAAAGGCATTCTCCTTAGCACAAGAAAATACATGTCATTCCAGAATGGGGTTCGGAGATATGTAAGTCCTTGCTAAAATATGTCATCTGGACACAAAGTATCCTTTAATTATGATGGCCACTTATAGGTCCAATGTGGAGATTTTAGAGGCATCTAGCGGTGAGGTTGGGAATTGCAACCAACAGCTTAGTCCAAAATCCACCCCCCCCTTCTACTGCTCTAACAGGACAAGGACATCGTCGCGTTCGCACTTCTTTGCCAAAGAAGATAATGTATTTACGAAATGCTGTCTGTAAAGCAGTTTGTCCGTTTAGGGCTAGTGTAGAAACAACATTGTGAATTCCATGTAAGGGAACCCGCTGTGTGTAGATAGAAATAGCTCATTCTAAGGTAATAAAAACATAATGCTTCATTATATAAGGTCTTTATATACCTCTGAAGACTTAGTTATGTACATTATATTGCATTTCTGTCAATAGATTCTGCGAAAGCTTGCACACTCGACCATCAAGTAACCATGACAAAAAACTGTTAACAAGCAATATGTACAGAGGTGGTCAACCGATATTCTATTGGCCGATGCTGATATTGTTAAAACAATGTGTAAGATTGTGCGATATGAGTCCAGCACAAATGTAATTATAGGAATTGACAGACATTGAAATCTTTTTCCAGTCCTACTTTCCTAATAACAATCCAAACCTGTATATTTCTGTATCTCAAACTGTGTCAAGAAATTAAACTAGGATTAAGTTGCCTTTTATTTCCCTTGACTGCCTTCTTTTTGGTTCCCTTTACACATTCTATTCTACTATCTGTTCATAAGTGTCTTTTCCCATCTGTTCGTATGTTGAATTAAACGATTACTCAATATGATTTTTAACTAATATGACCCAATCCACATGCCAAACCGGTTCCCAAAAGTGTTTTATCAGTGAGCTCTAATAAAGTACACCAAAGCTTGGAACAATAGGAGAGTATCTTTTTCTCCGCATGAACCATCTGTGTAACTCATAGACACATTTTCCTCCATCTTGTGGCTTCAGGCCCTGAGTCCAACCACAGCTTTAACACCTGGCAAAGTAGATTCGTAAAGATCCCACATTTTCGAAAGCTATGAGATTGCACTTCAAGCAGTGCAAAGGTTGTTGGTTCGATACACAGGGAACACACATTCTGATGAAAAGTGTACACAACATATGCACTTGAAAATGTATGCGTTTATGAAGAAAGCTGATTTTCCAGAAGAGATCTGATCTTGTCCATCACACTTCAACAGCCGGTAGTTCTCTCAAGATGGAGTGTCGTAATGAACAGACCAGATATCGTCAACAGACATCAAACTCAATGAACAAACCTTCATCTGGACACATCTCTCAGGAATGGCAGAGAAACATCTGTAGACAACACAGACCCTACTGCAACACCTAAGGGAAATCTTTCTAGCAGAAACCTTCACGTCGAACCTGCGGAGGCCTCTTACCGTCCAAACCAATGAGAGATATGGATCTATTGTTCCTATAGAAACAAGCAGCTTTGTGTCTGTTTAACATTAACAGTCTTTAGTTACAGAAAACATATGTTTCTTCAGATGTCATTCTTTCCAAAGTACTGCAGCTGAACAGAAACTGTTTTCTTGTCCCTCCTACATTCTCATGCCAGGTGCCAAAGAAAAGAAGAAAATACTCAGTAGGTTGCATTTAACAAATGGATTAAGCGGATGGTAAGCCGTGTCCTTAATTGCGGGATGTTTTTGTAGTTGATAAATGAACATGTGCTGTTATCCCTGTTGGCCACCAACATTTCTAAACAAAGCCATTTAGTCAAACATATGCAAAATAAATCCACATTAAAGTCAAATTCGTTGCATAGGTGGCAGTACAGTGAGTAAACTAAGAATCATCAAAGATGACTGCACAAGTACACAACTTAGAAAAAGAAACAAAATTTAATTGAAATGAATTGAAGGAATGACAAGTCAAAGAAACATTTTTGATGAAAGGATTGCAAAATCACAATGCAGTTTGTTGCAATGAACAACTACGTATCGTCATAGTTGTCTCTGCATATTTAAAAAGAAAAGGAGAAATAATTTCAACTAAAAAAATGCACATCACCTTTTTCCTTTAACGGAACGGAACGGCGAACATGTTCTCAATTAAAATGGTGGAAGGATCATGAAATTCAGTTCTTACTGTTTCAATGCAACATGTCACTGGGAAACCAATGGAAAATGAACTGGATGGAAAAAGTCTCGCAACTGGCAAAAACACGGATGCCTCTCGAGAACAATATCATTTTATATTTTAAAGCAGAATGTATTTAATTATTTTAGCTTTTTGGAAGATAGTTTGTATCCAAAATGTAATAAGAAATTTCAGTCCCACAGCGAATATACAGACTCTATTAAAAAACATCAAATCTGGTATTAGAATCCAGTAGTCAATTAAATCAGTTAATATTTCGTGCCATGAAATAAATACTGTAAGACTATTAATCAATTAAAAAAAGTATTACATATACCATATAAATAATTTAACCACAATAACAGGATTATTCTTTATATCTATATTTATTGAAAAATATCATCATAATGATGTCACATGTAAGATGAAAGCAAACCAGACAGCCCAAAACAGTGAATACCAAGAAACTGAGGAACAAACGTCTTCCAAGTCAAAATTTATTAAAATCACTTGATCCATATAAAAAATATAACTATACTGTCATAATTTTGTCTCTCCATGCACAGTAAAAAATAAATTCACAAAATAAATGAAACAGGACAGATCATGCCTCATCCACCTACATCAAAACAAGGTGTGAACATACTCTGAATAAATGACATGTACAGCACTATACTAGTTAGGATATATTATGTCAAAACAATTTTCCTTTGAATAGCAATGACAAGGATCAAATGAAACCATATCCATGAAATAACTAAAGCCAAAAAAAAGAGACAGGTTCATGACCCTGGACCACAAACCCAGTCTGAATAAATAAGGTCTCCATTAACCTATGGTTGGTATCATCCTGTCTTCTAAAAAGGCGTTCGGCTGTAATTTGTCACAAACTATGTGAACCTCACGCCACAGAAACAGTTTCTTCCCATCTGCAACTGGACTCATAAACAATTCACAATTTTGACCATAGTCAATAAGTCCATCATCGTAGTCCATATTTCATCCCCCACCCCCACAGACAGTACACACACAGTTGACGTTGTGGATAGTAAATGAACCCAAAAGATACAATCCCAAACTTTACATATACCAAACTGGAGTGGATTATTCCCAAAGAGCGGGTAGCATCGAGCGAAGTTTAGTAGTCGTGTTTCAGTGCATTTTTGTTTGTAATTTTGCTGCATCCACTCACAAAAGTAAAGTTTCAATATATTTACAATAGGAAATGTACAAAATATCTTCAATGAATGATAATTGAAATGGTGGTCAAGGGTCACCTATGTTTGCTCAAACATCTTATTTTAAAGGACATGGTTCAGGTTCTTTAATAAAGAACTAATTCTTTCATAAAGTACTAGATCACAAAAAGTTTCAAAACTGTTAGGCCTGCTACAGATATGCGAGTAAGGGTAAACATAGCCATACCCTCTGCATGCCCGATGCTTCAATCCGAGCCCCAGATGTTACAAATTCCTAGAAATGTCCCTGTCCATAACAATAAAATAATAATAAATACAGGCTTTATGAGACTCTGCAAGTATTCAAGATTTGGGGCGCTGTGAAAAATTGAAAACAGTAGTGCTGAAAGATGAAAGCAATTATAATCAGGATGGAATGAAGGTTGGGGCAGGGAACAGTTGAAAAGAGAAAGAAAAAGCCCAATTGCAAGCTTTACTTGGCTTACGATAGAAAACCTCATGGATTACCCTCTCCAGAAAGTCACCAAAAAGGTGAATTGTAGAAGTTACATCATAACAGGTATTAAATCCTCAAGGTGTATTTACAAGACCTTGACAGTTTATTTATACCCATAAGACCTTTTCCAGGTCGTTTCGATACCGTAAATGATCTTCTGGCGCAAGAGCCCTTGCCATGTCCTCCTTTTTCTTGGTTAACTTCATATGTTTATACCTGTCAGAGTAGGTCTACCACAGAAACCACATTGGCTTTACTCCTGCTACTTAAAGCTCCCCACACCAACACTCAAGCCCATCAGGGTGCTTAGGGAGCATTAAAATGGACAAGAAAAACTGGAAGAACAGAACCACAGTGTCATTGCTGGATCATCTATGCTTTTTGAGGATGAAATAAACTCTCTTCCCACATAGTTCTAACGTTTTATAATGATTGCCGGGGTGGATTTCCATTTGTAGATCGGGTGCTATTCCTCTAAATTATTAGATTAAAACAAATATACTGAGCCTTGATGTTGCGGCCTAGGGTCTAGGTTTCATTATTCAGTGTCTTGGTCTGGATCTGGGTCTTGTGGTCTCAGACAAGGCCACAATCTGTTCTCAGCATACTAAAGGTGGTTATTACCCCAACCACCAATCAGCAGGGTGTCTTCACCACGCTGTGCAAATATACACAGCTAACACAGAATTAAACTGCAAAATTATATTTTTTAAATGTTTGATCACACTTTTGAACAGTGATCAATTATCACTATTTACTATTATACTATTAACTACGACTTTTGCCTCAATACACTCCTAGTCACTGCTTATAAAGTAGTTTTTAGGTTTAGGTATTAGGTAGGATTAAGGGATGTAGAATAAAACAATACAGAATAAAGTGATGCACCGAAAGGAAAATTCTTGGCCGAAACCGAAAACCGAAAAAGAGGAAACCAAGGCCGAAAACCGAAACACCGAAAGAAATTATGCCATTTATTAGTACCCTTGCATTTTTGGCTATGACTGTGTACTAACTTTACTAAAATCAAGGAACTGCAATTGCACAAATGTTTTAAATCAATTACAGTTTATGCAAATATTTATTTAGCACATTGCAACAATTCACAGTAAAAAATTTAATTCAACTAAAATGTTTAACTTGACCCCATTCATCTGCATATTAAATAATAATGTACAGGCCTACTGACCTGCTGAAAAGTTGTACAATTAAATGTTCTCTAATGAAAACAAAGTGCATTTTAATTTTTTCTCTGTAGGACTACTACGAGAAAGTGCATTCAGAACAAGTGCAACTGCTTAAAGACACAACAATATTTTCTCTGTAGGCCATCAACATAGTAGTGTATCAAAACAAAGACTCCCATAGCCCATATGTTAACTGTAGAAGTTTAACAACAACAAATGCACAAAGAATTGCAGATGTGCAAAGTGGATAATAAATATTTAAACACTATATTTTGATATTATAGTCACATATATAGTAGCCTAAGAATAGAATAACCTACTTATTGTTTGATACACTTTCTTGCAGGATTTCACTGAACATATCAGACAACAAGGGTCAGGGCTCTAGACTAACTTTTTGCACTGGTTAGACTGGTGTGCCTAACTTTTTTTCTTAGGTGCACCAGCACAAAAGTTAGGTGCACCCAAATTTTTGACCGCATCGAATTTAACGCATTTAACATTCAACTGGTTTTACCAGTTCACTTTGTTTTAAATGTCCATAGAGTCAAAAATTACTTGTCAATGATTAACTAACAATCTGGATACACTTTTTTACTGTCCGTCATTTTGATTAACAGGCTCGTAAAAATCCGTCATAATCTATTATAACCCGTCGCTATGGTACAAGGTGGCGTTATTTGGTAATAAGTATGTTCGGACGTCATCACGCTGCACTTGCGTCCCAGAACTTGTTGTATTTTAATACAACCGAATGCCCAATAAAGCCGTTGTTATTTATTTTCATTATTATATTTAATCTTTTAATGTTTATGTTTATATGTGATTGGATCTGGGAAAACCCAACACATGGTTCAAATTTATATAATTTGTCTGTAACTAAAGTTATTCCTGAGGTCGTCTGAAGCGCTATGATGTTCAGCAACTGAATTTGGAAAAAACGTGTTTAAAATTCAGTTATGAAAATAAAAGCACGATAGTCCAGTATCACAAGTAAAAAACACTTAACAGTGGTAAGAGACTTACTCTGATAACAATTTAGTAAAAAAAACATTTCTTAGTGTTGAAGTCTATAAAAATACTGTACAAAACCGTTGGAATAAAACGAAAGTAAGGAAAATGGTGCAGCGCACACTTAAAGAGCGAGAGCTCTGCCGTAATCACTACACAAAGAAACATTACGGACAAAAGCACTAATAAAGAGTGAAGCAAGTTTTACGTTGTTTATCATGAGAATAGTGTCTGGACTTTTGATCATCACTTGTATGTTTTGCGATCCCGGTCCGGCTCACGTGAGCAGCAGAGGGGCGATAACTCCTGGTGCTGTAGACGGGGAGCTCTGTCAACTCACGAAAACATTTAATGAAAATTTTGCATGCAATAGTTTACAAAAGACTGGCGGGAAATGTACATTAATACTTCTTCATTCTTCATGTTATGTGGTTAACTTTGATAGGTGAACTGTTTTTTCCGTGTCCCAGCGCGACATCCGACGGGTTTTTCCAAATCGCATCACATGTCTAGTAAAAATGACAACGACACGTAGGTCGCTTCGCGAGCATATCACGCTGAAGGGAAACGGGGGTTTGTAAATTGCCCTCATTGTAATCTGCCAGAATGACGGGCGGCCATCAGATTTTTCCGTCACTGGTACAAAATAATCTGTCAATGTGTATCTGTTTGTGTCATCACAACATTTCGGCCGTATTGTTTCGGTGATAAAAGTCTTTCGGCCGAAAACCGAAAATGCATTTTTGGGCCATTTTCGGCCGAAAATTTTCGGTGGCCGTATATTCGGTGCATCCCTAATTAATATGTGATTTATACATACTTATATACAACCAATATGTATGTTAATAAGCAAGTAGTAGGCCTAAATGATGCATTTCTGTAGCTTATTGCAAATAAGCTCCTTGAGCACAGCATGTTTGCTGTTTAATAGTAAGGATGGCATAAAATGAAAACTTGTGCAAAAAGCAAGCAAAAAAATGTATGAGTGTTTGAAAACAATGCTATAAAAGCTACTTCAGTAAAACAGTTCAGGGCTCAAATGCAAGAAACTTCTGACATTGAGAAAACCTTTAAAGATACAGTTTGTGAATTTTAGCAGCATCTAGCTGTAAGGTTACAAAACGGCTCAGTCCACTGCTCCTCCTCCCTTTCGAAGCACTACAGTGGACAAAGATATCGTCACGTTTTTGCTTCTTTGCCAAGGAATATAACGTATTTATGGAATGCGCTGTGTAGAGCAGTCTTTCCCTTTAGGGCTACTGTAGATACAACATGGTGAATTCCATGTAAGGGGACACACGGAATATGTAAATAGAAAAAGCTCATTCTAAGGCAATAAAAACACAATGCATCATTATGTAAGGTCTTTATACACCTCTGAAGACATGCAGTAGTTATGTATATTATATTGCATTTCTAACCTTGTTAATATCACATATTGCACCTTTAATTTTAATAAGAAAACCATGCTTGAGGAGTTTCACATAAACATGTCCTGGTATTGTCTTGATCTCTTTTTAGTGTATAAATCAATAAAGCCTCAACGGATGTGTTATCTCGCTGGTCTGCAGGAAAGTTGTACTCTAGACAAGCACTTACACAAAGACTAACGCAAATATTGAAGCAAATATGTCAAATTATTATTAAGTGAGTTGGGTTGGCATGGTGTTTCCCCTTAGATAGAAGATCTGGTTTACGTTAGACTGTTTTTTGCTCTTCAGGTTTCCTAAAAGATGACAAACACACCCTGGGGGATGAATAAAGAGAGTGAAGGAGGACACGGTCTGGGTAATAGAGGAGTGAAATACCACCTTTTCCTGTTTGGGAGATAAATGGCTTGTTGACAGACAGCACTCTGGGAAGAATGTTGTGCTTCACTTGCCCAAAGCATCGGACCGAATATATTTATTTCGATGCTTACACTGCCCTCATAAATAATCCCATCAGAATTGCCATTTTTAAGGGTAAGTGATAAGAAATGTATATCATAACAGGAAAATAGATTACAATAGATAGGGACGGAAAATGGTCACGGTACAAATGTCAACAATGAAATCAAATAATCTTATTTTCCAGTCAAGTTTTGTCATAAAATATTGTATTTCTACGCCACTAAACAACTTTCGACCTTTAAGAATCAACACTTTTTTTACAAGTCAAATAAAGCTATTTGGAAACTTCTTAGATCATTCTCGGGTAGAATGGATCATCCAGTTTAAAACTAATTTGGGTCTCAAGCTAGTTCTGACAAGGAAACTCCACAGCCTTCAAAAAATAGAAGGCCCAGTGGAGAAAAGATACTTAAAGATATAAGTAGCTATATCGAATATCTCCCAAAGGTTTTGAGAAGACCTCCTCTGTTGAAACGAATGCCCGGTTAAACAGACAGTAGGCTTAAGGCTAGTCTCAGACTAAAATGAATGTTTGAGCTGTCGCAACTGAAAATAACTTGCCCTGACATATCTTAAATTATCTCAGTCATGTTTTGTCTCAAGATGCACACTAGTAATGTTTTAAGGCATTCTAATAAAAGCAACTTGTTTATGGTGCCCATCTACCTTTAGCCAAACACCACATGCGTCGCTGACAGCCAGCGATCAGCATTGTCTAATGAGGCCTACTCAATGAATCTTTTATTGCAAGGACATTCGAGACTGAAGTTGGATAAAGCACAATGTCCTTTAACCACAGCAGTAGGTCTGAGAGACTAACATGGGCCAGGGTAACTGGAGAAAACCTTCAGCCTGAGGCTCTCCTGACCCTCACGATTTTATGACTACATTACTCTTTTGGCCTCAGAGCCCATTCAAAACTTAATATACGAACAAACTGCTGCTATAACTCCATATGATTCTAATACCACACACAAAAAAAACTCGGCCGGGATTTGTCATCTACATGAACTCATAGTCCCTTTAGGGCAGGTCAGTTCAACGGGCGGCCAGCCCGATAACACCTCTGGACAGAAGTTTTCTACATAGGCAATAAGAACAGACAGAGAATTTACAACTTGGTTGCAAGTATAACATTTCAATACCATCTTTCAAATCAGCAATAAAATCCGACAACAATAGCATCAATTTAGCAAAATAACGTATTTGAGCTCGTCGTTCAGCTGAGGTGACACATATATGGGTCCAAGAAATGAAAAACCATTGCTGCTCCCCTCAAGCTTTTGAGTATTTAAGTCTCATTATTGACTCTTAGCACTCCATAAAAAGCTGGTTTACAGGAGTCAAAACCAAAGCAGAACCCAAACAAGGGTGTAATTTAACATTTTGGTCACACTTCAGTAAAGGGGGCAATTCTCACTATTAACAAACCATTAACTACATTTACATTACATTTATTCATTTGGCAGACGCTTTTATCCAAAGCGACATACAAGTAGCGTGCAGTGGGCAGCTATCACTGCAGAGCAAACAGGGGCAAGGTGCCTTGCTCAAGGGCACTTCAGTCATTTCCTGGTGGCACTGAGAATTGAACCAGCGACTTTCTGGCTACGAGTCCAACTCTCTAACAACTAGACCACAACTGACCCTCTCAGAGATATTGGGTAGGATCAGGGATGTAGAGTATGCTCATGCAGAAAATGTACTTTATAAGTTCTAATTAACCGCCAATATGCCATGCTAATAACAACTAGTTAATAGTGAGAACTGCCCCCTATACTGAAGTGTTGCCTACATTTTTAGCTGTTTTTTAACACACCTAAAGATGAGCACATGCAGTAAAAGTAACCTTGATTGTTATGCTTTAAACAGAACGATATTGACTACCATGAAAAAATGATGTTTTCTGTTGAACGAAAGACGATATTTTTAAGAATGTAGACTATGGTAGTCAATGGTAATCAAGAACTGTTTGCATACAAGAATTCTTCCAAATATCGTTCTCTTTTACATTAAAGACATTTATACAGATTTGGAACAACTCGAGGGTGGGCAAATGATGACAGAATTATTCTTTTTAGGTGAACTCTCCAATGAGGACTGAAAGCAATCTGCGATCTGGAATCCATGTAATTTTTTACGTTTCTGGGTCACATCCGATCTGTCTCACATTGGAGGAAAGAAATATCGAAATTGGGTCACATGTAGTGTTCGTGCGGCATAAATTATACTATTTTTGAAAAATAACCTTAAGGTCGCTAGGAATAATTTACTGTCTAACGCTAAAACCTCGCCAGACATAACAAATTTTGTAAATTTGTAGATTTATATTTGTTCCCAGAAAGCCAAGTCTACAAAGCCAAGTATTTACTTGCTAAAATTTTTTTACTTTGTGCACTACTGGCAGTGGTCCGAGAGGAGGGTCCAAGTTGGAATGTCGTGTTCACAAACAGTTACTGAAAATCCTACACCTTTAAAAAGGATTAAGATGAATTTTCAGTAAGTAAATGATCTTTAGGGTTATAACCCACCACAGCCAAGACCTACTTGGAACCAAAAGGAACCGTTTTCAAGAAAATGTATCAAACACTGGGGAGAACCTTATATTAAAGCTCAATCTGCACAGGCCCTGAGAAGGATTCATGATCAGTGATGACTGATGGCATATCCCTGAAACACCAAAACAACAGCACTGGAGAAACAGCTGAGTGCAATTACCCAAATTGCACTGTATCTGAACTAAAGATTCCTACAATCAACTCAAACATCCCAGAAAGCACTCCAAGGTCTCAGGCGCTACAAGAAAACAACACCATACATTTTATCAAACGTCGCAGCGGTTTCAATCTTTGCCTTACCCCATCCCACTACTATATGTACAGATCAGAAGAAAAACGTACTAGCAGTTCAAGAAAACAGAGCAAGCTTACGTTGGTTTCCAAAAAGGAAAAACTGAGAAGGAGATTTAGCATTAAGCTGAGCAAAGGAAACCTTCAGAGAGAAAAACTATTGCTGTGCTAGGCTAATGGAGGAAGCAGAAAAGCTGGCTGTAGGACAGGGCTGTGTGGTCTCGACTTCTGAGGAGCTAGGGTGGCGCTGCATTACATCACATCTATAGAGACATCGTTCATATGACATCATAAGACAAACACCACACTTTAAAATTAAGAAGATGAGCCATGCGTGACACCATTGTCTCATGTGACCCCTGTAAAATGCCCCTATGGTGTAAATTGAGATGTTAGCAATTATGGTGTACAAAATGGGATCAAGTTCTCAGTGGTCATTAGGGTTGGGTATCGTTTGAATTATATAGATTCCGATTCTGCTTATCGATTCCCAGTTTCGATTCCACAGTTGAAGTAAAACATTTAGCTATCAACGTGTATGTTCACTTTGACTGCTTATTGGCTGGTTCTGGTACATATACAAATAGCAACTGTTAAACAGTATTACCGTGGCTTAACTACAACATGGTTTAACTGTAGTTAATAGAATTAAACTATGGTCCATTTTGTGGCTCCTCTGCTTTATCGCACGTAAACAGATGCTCATTTCTGAAAATATGCACACAGGAGTGGTTTAGAGGAACCAAAATTTTAGTTTCAAGCACGTGATTCCTATTTCTATCAATTCCGATCTGATTCCGATTCTCAATCGATTCCGTTTTCGTTTTTGGTACCCAACCCTAGTGGCCATATAATACTCAAGGTGACCATGCATAGTTTATTCTGTTTATGCGTGACATTTATGGTGGTGTTTATACTTGTGTATTTTATAATAAAAACAGTGTTTTAAACCGAAAACTATTCTTGTATATACTGCTGTTTCCATGCACGTTTTAAAACAATAAAATATCTGTCTATACTGCACTAACGAAAATACATGTCGCCTGACCATTGAGGCTGTCTGTACGTGTGCATACTAATGCAAACAGTTGTATGCTTAAGAATACAAGTTAGTTGTTCATGCCACAGTGGTTACTAGTCACAGATCGGCAAGTACAACAAGCATGATGTGAACAAGACAATTGACATCGCAGTAGTGAGTAAGCGATTTAAAAGCCTACAGAGTGGGCGGCTCACAATTTGCTTTTACAGCGCTGTAATGTTACTGGGTCGATAAGTTTACTTGGCACTGCATGAAGTCAAACAAACCTGTTGTTTACACGGCTGTTGCAAGGCTGGTCACTGTAGTCTTCCTGTAACGTAATGACTAACGTGACAGGGGCTTGACGAATCAAAAAAGGTCCAGAATGATCCAAAAGACCTAATCAGTGAGCTAATGGGGGCAGCCAGAAAGTGTTCATTTTCGTCCATTTACACAGAAATGCAACTCCAGGGGTATCAAGCTAAAAAGGGGTCTGCTGTGTTCCCAAACGTCTAGTATCAGGGGTTAAAAACTTCGGAGTAGTTTGAACGCCAGACGTAATGGAAGCAAAAATAATGCATTTTTATGGGAATACGCACTAGAATAACTAGTATAGTAAAAAGAGGGATAAAAAATCACTGTAAACAAGCATGTTTTGCTAAAGTAGAATTCAGATTAATTTCAACACGTGTAATCTCTAGAAAAAAAAATCCAAGTAAATTTGATTTGTTACCGAAATGAACAAAACACTTTGCTTCCCCAGGGAACTGATGATCTCATTTCTGTCCAGATGAAAAGAGGACAACACAGAGCTATGAGGACCTGTTAACCGGTAAACACTGCAACACAAACACGCTAAAAAATGTGGTAAATCGAGGCTTGAGCAGGTACAAGGGTCACATGTGAGTGAACGCTTCCACCTGGTGCAAATCTTGCACGAAAAGGATCAACAAATAAAAGAAGACAATTTTGGTTCTGTCTAAATTGTAAATAAAACTGTGTGGCTTCCAAAAATTGGCTCGTTATTTTTTCATTAGGAGATGATTTGTGGAGGTAATTCAAGGACATGGAGTTCACCAAAAGCATCTCCTTAGATTACGAATGGGACATTGTTGTTTTACCGAACAGCTCACGCGTTCCCAAGCGGAGACCATCACATGACATCAATCCATAATTAATACGAACCTCCACAACTTTTCCAGATGAACACCATCTGCGAGTTGCAACAGTAGTGCCGAGATCCGCCAAGATCTTCAGTCACACAGACAGCATCCGGTTACACTGCATGTTCACAACATGTCTGCGAATGTGTCACACGAGTTTTACTTCGAAAACGCATCTGACTCACCCGCAGCACACGCCAAAAAAAGTCTTTAGAGTCGAAGAGAAAACGCTCTCGTTGCGAACCAAAGGTCTTCTCTGCGAGCAGTTACCTCACATGTAGCAACAACGTGACCTTCATTTCCTTTATTTAAGGGCGTTTCCTCATCGCCTTGGCATAAATATTCACAAAACATTGTTAACAACTAAAAAAATATAAGACCACACAAATAGATAAGTCTGAAAGCAGATACCCTTATGCCAAGTGCGACTTTTCATCCGAATAAATGCACTGCTGAAGAGTTGTCAAATTTAGACATGAAACAGGTTCATGTGCAGATGCATGTTTCAAATTATCAGAATACAGCCCAGATGGAGTCTTTTGAAGAAAAACAAACTATTAAACGCGTGCATTTGAAATAACGTGCAGAACATAGTGAGAGAACTGCAGTGTAGGCTGAAAATAAAACAGGTAAAACACAGATTGTAATGTTATTTAACTGAAAAGGACCAAGAAAAAATATGGCCATCGAAGATATATTTATTTGACAAAAAATGTCCTACAAACTTCATTCAAACAAACATGATACTGGGGAGTCGAGTAGAGGTGTGAACTTTAGAAGGTTGTAGGGGTGTCCTCGATTTAGGATTTACATTGTCACGTCTTGCCTACCGTCGAATTGCATGCGAGTGTATGTGTGTAAGCGTCATACCGACGATACCAGTTGGTTACAACAAGGAACAATGTTTTGGCTAGAAGGGATACTGCTACCTCCATTAGGCATGCACACTTCAATACCGCATCATTTTTGTCTGAGAACATTTAGTTTATATTTTTTTAATATTTTAAGGTTAGGTGTAGGGTTGGGGTAGGTGTAGTCTTTAGCTTTTGTAATAATATGGTGAGATTTTGCACCACATCCAGAAGAAGTTGTAACCCTTCTAGCAAGATTGCAGAAAAGCATCTTACCATTTAAACAGTCAAAAAGTATATTTCACCTTTTTCATGCGCACTTTCTCCATCCTCTTGACACACACGCTTGCTTTCAGTGCAGAGAATGACAAATTCCCAAAGTCTGCGCCGTGCTTGCTATTTGCGGTGATTTGGATTAAATTACTTTATACATTGTTTTGTATTATTTAGCACAAAGTATAGTCGATGTAATGAACTACATGCATTTACAGACAAAGTGTTAATTCATACATTCAGTAAGTGACATATGTTTGGAAACGGTGTACACATTCATTTGAGGGTGTGTGCGGAACGTGCTGCTTCTCTTTACCAGTCTCACAGCACTCAAGACGCGGAGAGACGCGATCATGCACTGGGTTATAGAACCAAACCCTAAAAATGTCCCATTTCTTTACATCCCAAATAATATTTTTGGTGGCGCAGTGCGTGCCAGTCTTCTACGCCACTGCCCCATATAACCAAAATGGCACAGTCCCTATTGTATAACACCTCTCCGAAGATTCGACTACGACATTGATAGTCTATTCGGGGTCACCCCTAGTACATTGCATCTTGAAGATTTTACAAACAGTTAGAAGGGAATGCAGGGTCCCTTTAAAGTTCATTGTGCAAAAAAAAACACATTTGAATGCAAAAGTATGTTTTATGTAAACGTCCATAGAGAAGAAATGCATCCATAGAGAGTCAAGCAAACACAAAACCATCCTAACTATACAAGGCTTCCCTAAAACTGATCAGCTGACATGTGGTTCAGGCAACTCACCAAATAGCCGTTTCAGAAAATATGTTTTGCAAATCCCTTGCTTAAAGGCTTTAGGAGACGTTCAAACATAATGTGGAGAGCTGTAACCTTAAATGGCTCAAACTCTGGGAGACCCTGCTCATCTCAGGATTAATGTCCAGCGACAAGGACAAAATCCAGATGAGGCCGCTATACAACAAACATATGCTGAAGGCCGCTAGTGTCTTTCTCCGCCTGCCCATCCATCTGTGATTTTAATGTAATCTGCGGCTCTCCCCTGATGAATGACATACAAGCGTAAATATAACATCTGTTTTTGTGACTGCATCTATGAGCACGGCTTCAACAGATAATGCTCAGAAAATCCGTGAAGCCCGCAGGATGAAATGGAAAGACGTCTGCGTTCCATCAAGGTCAGTATTCTAATCCGCTCTCGATACATCATTTAAGTAGGGCATCATGAAGAGGATTCTCAGAATACTCATTGATGCTGAATGGTGATGGTTTGATCACAAACAAATTTTTTAACTTTGCAAGACATTCTATGGCAAGAGTAAATAAAATAAAAAAATTGGTAAGACTTTACAAAAAGGTGCTATTAGTTAATATTTGTAAACACATTCGCTAAGAATAACTAAAATTGACCAATTTAGTTATTCAGCATTTATCAATCCTTGTTAATGTAAATTCATGTCAATATAGATATTTATGTTAGTCCAGCATTATTTACATTATTTGTAAGTCGCTTGTAAATGTTCAAAATCAAATTTATGTAAATGTTCATGGTGTATTAACTAATGTCAACAGACACAACATTGGATTTTAATAATGTTAAGTAAATGCTGAAATTAACGTGTATTAATATTAATAAATGCTGTGTTCGTTGTTACTTCATGTTAGCTAATGCATTAACTAAATGTTAACAAATTGCACCTTATTGATAAGTGTTACGATATTTTTTTCCTAGTTCAAAAATTTTAATTTCATATGATGCCATTCAGAAATATCTTAAATTTAGTTTTTTTTATAGAAATATGCTCAAATTTGTGCTAAAAACAAGAATAAACCAAATTCAATTTCAACTTTTAACTCCAGTGAAATCAAAATCATTTTTCCTCTCATCAACAATGATTTAGCCTTAAGGATAACTGAAATGCTCCTACTTGCTGACAATATTCCCATTGAGAAAATAAAAGTAATCAAAACTGACCGTCTCAAAACGGTCAGTTACATCACTCTACATTTCAGCCTCTCGTCAAAGTTCTCATCCAATCAAACCCGCTTCAGAATCCGAAGTCCCAACCCCTTCACTATCAGAGCTGCTGAAGCGGTGCCTCATATCAGCCACTTGTTTGCACATTTTTGATGTCCTACATGGTGAATGACACATAATGCACTAGATGGGAGATGGGGATGATCCAAACAGTGTGAACATTAACATTATACTTTACACTGACATTAAACATTACACTGGGGCTCTAATTCAATTCACTTTATTAAAGTTGCATTAAAGGGATACCTCAGGGAAAAATGACAATTCTGTCATAATTTTTTTTCCTGAAGAATCTTGGTATAATCAAACAACGGCGGTACCCATTGACTCTCATTGTCTGTGTCTATACAATAAAAGTAAACGTGTACCTATGTAGACATTGGAAGGGCTAAATTGTGGTAGGTTTCAGCCTTGATCGTTAAAATCAACTAATTTGTATCATATGTTTCATCATTTACGACCAAAAATATCCAGCAATGTTTGAGCGTGGACTCTTGTAAGGAATGCAAGGTCAGTTTGGGGTCTTTATGTCTGTCTGACATCCCAGTCCTCAGGGTGGTAATTGAGTGTTGATGACGTGTAGCTGTCCTGTAAGGCTTGGTTAACAAAACCAGACATCCATGATCTGTGAGGTCATCGCGACTCGACAGATAATCCAACTTATCATAAACGCCAAAGAGAGCGTAAAAATAAGGCTGCCAGGTACCTCATCTATCCTAGTGACGACAATTAGATTTTTAAAAAAATAAAGGGATAAACAATTCCTGCCAAGAACAACTTAAGTCTTCGCAATCTTTCCTTTCAACCACATTGAGAGAATGCTTTAATGGTCCTAATTTATATCCTTACTGCCAAAAACACAGAATATCATTATTCATCCCAGGCTTACTTGTTGCTCAGCAGATGTTACGAAAGCTTTAATATATGTTCGCACCAAAACAATGGTCATTGTACACTTGGAGTATCCTTTAAAGCTAACCTACTTCTCATGTAAATGGGAGAATTTGGCCAGGGCAGACCTGCCAACCTTGGAATATTTTTTTGAGTACCATCAGCCGAAGAGACAGACCACCGGTTTTTAACATATAACATATTGATTGTGAAAAAAGCATCGCAGTCACATTTTTAAAAATAACTTTTGTTATTGAACACATGTATTTAAATGTAAGAAACATTTGTGTATATTGTGTGAGTAAATAATATTCAGTGACATACCCTTGATGTGTATCAATCATATTTACTTGCAATGGCTCTTGACTGCTTTGTTTCATAGGTCACTGATTTGGCCTTTCTGAGCAGAGCATCAGTAAAGCTTTCCATGTGGCAGTTAGTCCCCATTCCAGCCATGCTCACCTTTCTTGTCACCAATGCTGTGCCTTTAAAAATGCTGCTACACCTTTACCCAAACCTTGCATAACTGCAGCATTGTCAGCTGCAAAGCTGACACAATTTGACCATGGTATGTCTCTCTTCTGCAGTTCACCATCAAGTAATTCAAATATTGCTTTCCCAGTAAACTCTCTTGATTCACAAATCTTGCGCAACATTACAACAACCCTCCCAAGACTGTGATTAAAAATCCTATCAACAATAGGGTACATTTTTATGTCCTCCATATCTGTGCTCCATCTGTAGCAAGGCTGGTATGGAGACCGCTTCATTGCTTCTGTAATGCGCACATCATCATTCCTGGCCAGGACTTTTACTATGGATGCTGTCTTGGTTATGGTACAACAATACTCAGGAAACATCTTCCTAAAAAGCGGTCCAGCATGGCCTGCAGCAGCTAACGACAAGTTGTGTTCTACAATGAATGTAGTGAAAAGGGTTTCTGCCCGAATTGGCCTCAAATCTTAGGCCAAGATTTTAGGAAGAATGCTTTAATTTTAGGGATTGAATATGTAGGAGCCGCAATTTTTAAATGTTTTTTCCCTCTATTTGACGGCGACAGTATGAAAGACACACAGCGCTGTTATACATTTCATAAAAAGTACAGCTTTTACAGCACCAAAACAAGTATTTTTGATCTATTTGTCTAATAAAGATAGAATAATATTGCTCGTTTTTTGTTAGTTTAAAAGCAAAGGGAATGTTTTCTCATTTTGCAGAGTGCATTCAATCCGCTCCGCTGTCAGGCGGATTACATTTTCTGAAAGAGAACGGCACGTCTTTTTTATGTGACCAAAACTTGATGCTCTCTCGTAAATATAAGTGCATGTTATTGAGTGTGAGAATCCACCAGCGCAATCGATGCCTATGGTACTTGGTAAAATCATGGTGGGTGGAAGGGGATAACGCAGGATTTTGTGGTTTTGCCGATTTGCTGACTCTTGTTACTGATTGATAGGCCATAGGACATGTCAATCATCAGCGCTTTTGTTTCTGGGGAAGAACTCCGTGCTATGATTGGATATTTGATGATTGGTTCCTTTTTTCTGTTACTTGTTTTAAGTACTGCACGCAGCAGCCTTCAGGTTTTTGCGTAGTTAAGAGTGACAAATCGTACCAGCGTACTTTGACGTAAAAATGCGTACCTGCTACGCAAAATACGTACAGGTTGGCAGATCTACCAGGGTGCCGGGGTTACACCTCAAGAGAGTCAGGACCTCGGTTTAACGTCTCATTCAAAGGATGGTGCATCTTTTCAGTGCATCAACCAGTCTTGGTCCACAGGGGAATTTGACCCTGTTCTTGTAAACTGAACGAAGCTGAACAATTGTCATTCCACTCAAATGACAGACTGTAGTCTGGCCCATTTATGTTGTATGAACATTTCACTGTATTAAAGTAAATTAAAACTACTCAACAGTTATTTATTCTCTGGGAGGTCTAAAGGAATTTAAGTTTAGGCCGTTGTTTATGTTGTTGCTGCTGAAAGGGTCTATAGGTATCAGTAGCGAACCCAGAGGGCCCTCTATAGACCTAAACTATAGAAAAAAATTATATTTAAAACGTTAAAATATTTTATTTAATGAAAGTCGGCCGATTTTCGCTATTATATTTGTTTATTTGACTTCGATGCGTATTCTATCCATGTGAGATTTTAAGGTCTCACGGGAGTAATTCAAGATTACGGAACAGTCGCAGTTCTGTGATGTCGTACGCTGTCTGCAGCCCCTGCGCATCCCACAAGAAGTCGAGCATGTGCTTACATAAGGAAGACCTTCAAAGTAAATCAATGAGAGAGATTACATTTGAATGACAGTAAAACGGACCACTCATATAAACTTTACCTTAATTTGATTTCGACCATCTGGGGGGTTGTTCGAAAGTAAAGAGAAAAGCAGAAAAAGGACCAGAAGTTGATTTGCCAACCGCCATAAAACTTCAAAAGAAGATGAAACGCGGAAAAGGTCATTCAAAACAGCATGTGGATGAACTCTGTTATCAAGTCTAGGAAAAAAAGCACAAAGTGTACGTTTTTTGTGCTTTATAAGGTCGCCGTGCCTCATTTCATTCTGGTTGCTATAACATGCTAGAAACTGGAGCCCAAAACAAGTCTCCACTTGATCTTCACATAACTTCTTTGCTGTCTAGGAGAAACCACCAAAAAGTTACAACGGTTTTGTTCTCCCAGATTTTACTGCCCACCACAAATACACACAAGCTCAGTTTTCATCACATTCATATTCACATTTTCATCACTAACACAACCCAATGAAGAAGAGGCCTTTAATTCACATTACAGTAATGAAACTTCTGGCTTTTCGACCCTTTCCAGGATGCAATACAGTGACCAGCCAAGAACCCCTTCACCTCATACCATTTAATACACCCAAGCCCGAAATAAATTAAATACACACACGAAAATAAACCTAAGCTTTAACCACTAAAGATGAGCTCAAGCAGGTGCTCAAAGTATCTGTGGCGACGCATATCTCTTCACATAAACTAGCTTCTCGAATGACCATGCGGCATTGAATAATGGAATATATTTTAAGTGACACAACATTTCTAGTGAGCCAGAAGCTTTTCTTTCACTGTGCCGCACATACCGTCCCGCGTCCCAGAGGCCTTGACATCAAATCAAGGGACGAAATTAAAATAGAAGGACGATCCATCATCTCTCCAGTGCACAATGAAATCCCACAGATGAGCATGAGGTTTATTTGTGAAAACGGGACGCAGTCCTGATCAGAATAAATAACACTTGTTCACCTTGGTCTCCTAATGAGGCAACATGAACTGGATCTCTGTTTGAGAGGGAGATTATCCTTAGCTTAAACAGACCTTGTTGAGGCAAGACAGGAGGGGAGTCCATATTGGGAGATATTCTGTGCCAATGTAAAGACATTTCAGTTTCTGATAATGATAAAGAACACCACCGACAAAATTTGGAGCCTAATCTTGCATTAACCATCATCTCTCAATCATCACGTTTTACAACAACCAAGAAGACTGAGTTACATGCCTGTTTTCGTTTATGTAAAAGCATTCTGACTCAAAATGCAGCTTGAAAGCTTGAACAATACACAGTTATGTGGTAAATGTCAATCCTCACTGGTCTTGAAATGCTCCAAGGTTTTTCCTCTCACTCTCTCCGTTCCACAGCAACCGGCCGTGAAATGCCATTCATCAGGCCGTGCCTCAAGCGGAGGTCCGCAGGGACAGAAGCTCAAACCAAACTAAACGTATCACTAACTGGGATAAAGCAGGAGGACGTGTCAATCACGAGGACGCCAATGGGGAGTCGGCATGTCCTCGGCAACAGCAACCAGTAATAACAAGTGAAACACTTCATCATCTCCATTATTTTTAACATTTTATGTTGATGTGTAGAACAGCTGGAGGAAAACACGCAGAGTTCAGGGAGGTCTGATTTCGGGGAATGCACAAGTTAAACTGGATCTGGATGCGATCACCAACACTTCTGAAAACGTTTGTTTAGTTGCTGGTCCCAATCATTGGATGCTATTATGTCCAGGCCAAGCTTAACCAGAAAGCTGGTTGACCAATGAAGAATCATTGATCATCCAGCTTCACCACAAAGACCATACTGGTTTCTGGTGAGCAGCAAAGCTATGCTGGTCCACCTGTAATACCAACATAGGCAGAATTACAAATTGGTGCAAAGTGTTAAAGGTATGTAGCATTCAGCAAAAGAAAGAGTCAAATGAACTTGTTAGGACCTGTTGTTAGCAGTGGCTGCTAACCAATCTGCAAACAGCCGCTGACTGTGACGTGCCCGCCGGCATCTTGAGGGACTTTTGCTGCGCATTTTAAAGGAGTCATATTGCGCAAATAAGTGTTTTCTGTGTCTTTGGTGTGTTATAAATTGCCCATGCATATACTAGACACATAAAATTCCAAATATTAAAGTGTAGGAACAAAAGATGCATTCTATCTAAAAGCGAATGCTCAACCGGACCTGCCTTAAACACCACGTGTAACCACACCCCACCAATCTAAGTCAGTTCCAAATGCATAAAAATGTAATTCACGAGTTCACCCTCACAGATAAACAGCTCCGTTATAGGGATAGATTGGTAAAGCATGGGTATGCATGTTATGCGTATTGGCGTGTTGTGCAGGGAGTGGGCTCAGAGCTCACCGGATCTATCAGAATCCCGGAGCACTCTACCCTGGTCAGGGCAAGTGCGCCGGGCTCGGAACCGGGTCAAGCCCAGAACACACCCCCCCGAGGGTCCAGCTGGACTGAGGAAAGTAAGAGGAGCCGGGGTGGAGGAGGGATGTTTATTTGGCGAGAAGCATCAGGTAAGACTGCTTGTCTTTTTATAGTAGAGCTTGCTTGAGCTGATAGGGTAGGTGCTTTGATTGCTAATGATGTACCAGCCGAGATGGTTGTGCAGAGATTGCATGCTCGGCTGATAGGTATTGCTGGTTATGGAATGGCGTGCTGATTATATGCTTAGGTTCCTCCCGAACTTTGTTAATAAAACATCATTTCATGAGTTCACCCTCACAGATAAACAGCTCCGTTATAGGGATAGATTGGTAAAGCATGGGTATGCATGTTTTGCGTATTGGCGTGTTGTGCAGGGAGTGGGCTCCGAGCTCACCGGATCTATCCGAACCCGGAGCACTCTACCCTGGTCAGGGCAAGTGCGGGGGGCTCGGAACCGGCTCAAGCCCAGAACACACCCCCCAAATGCTGATAAAACTGAACATCCGCCGAAGTACGCATACATCCCCCCAAAAACCATGCTTGGCGTTAAGGAGGTGCAATCCGGAAGCAGGTAACTACGAGAGGATGAGGGCCCCGCTGGGGCGGTTACTGCTGTGATGCATGCATCATGATGATTGGTGTCTGCTGCTGCAGAACACTTGTTGGAAGCTCATGCCACTGCGGGGCTGTTGCTGCTATGCTGCAGGCTTCATGTCGTTTGGTGTCTGCTGCTGCAGTGCACTAGCTGAAAGCACAGAGCGCTGCTATACTGGCTCTGTGATGAGTGATGTCTGCCGATTCAGATTACTAGATGTAATTTCTTGCCACTGGGGGGCATTCGCTGCTTCGCTGCTGCATGACGTGGCGTCATGATGGGTGGAGTCTGTGCTACGGAGCACTAGTTGGAATCTCGAGCCCCTTCGGGGGCGGTCGCTGCTGTGCTACTGACTTTATGATGAGATGTGACTGCGCTGCAGATCACGAGTTGGAAGCTCGGGCCCTTGCAGGGCGGTCGCTGCTGCGATACTGGTTTCATGATGAGATGTGACTGCGCTGCAGATCGCGAGTTGGAAGCTCGGGCCCCTGCGGGGGCGGTCACTGCTGCGATACTGGCTTCATGGTGAGAGGTGTCTGCGCTGCAGAGCACGGGTTGGAAGCTCGGGCCCCTGCGGGGCGATCGCTGCTGCGATACTGGCTTCATGACGAGATGTGACTGCGGTGCAGATCACTAGTTGGAAGCTCGGGCCCCTGCGGGGGCGGTCGCTGCTGCGATACTGGCTTAATGATGAGATGTGACTGCGCTGCAGATCACGAGTTGGAAGCTCGGGTCCTTGCGGGGCGGTCGCGCTGCGATACTGGCTTCATGACGAGATGTGACTGCGCTGCAGATCACGAGTTGGAAGCTTGGGCCCTTGCGGGGCGGTCGCGCTGCGATACTGGCTTCATGACGAGATGTGACTGCGCTGCAGATCACGAGTTGGAAGCTCGGGCCCTTGCGGGGCGGTCACGCTGCGATACTGGCTTCATGACGAGATGTGACTGCGCTGCAGATCACGAGTTCGAGATGATGAGACCAACATTGTGATATGGAGGAGCTGGTTGCCTCGTGAGATATTCGTGTGGCGGTGCTGACGTCCGAAATGAATACGGGCTCAGCAGAGCTTCCGATGGTTACGATCTTCTTGGGAGTCTTGTGTCAACGTGGCCGATGTTGCACTGACAGCCACAACTATCTGGCGATATGGGAAAGGAGGGTTTGATGGGCTTTCCTGATGAGCGACAAGTCCGTCAGAATGTAGCTTCTAAAAGCCTCCGATGACCACCGGCCTAGGGCTTGGATCTATGGCTGAGATAAGTCCTTTTGGAGGGCTGTTGTGGCTGCGCCTATGCGGAAGGAGTGACCGGAAAAGTTTTCTGCTGGGATTCCTGATTGGAGCAGGACGGCTTTGAGGTGCTTCTGAAACCAGAATCGTGAAACCGGGCGGTTATGTTCGTCGATAAAGAGGGGATCCGATACGGCTGCTGTCCGGGGTTGCCTGTAGCGAAGATAGGCTAGGAGGGTTCCATACGGCTGAATCGGTGACTGGAGGTTGAAGACATATATGAAATGGCCTCTCCTGGTCTGGTCAGTCTTACTTTGTTTAATCGAGTAAGAAATTGTCTCTGTATCCAGCACTTGAAGGTCATACACTGTGGGGTGAACCGCGGGGTCAAATTTGGATGTGGTTGAGAGCTCTGAGCATCGTAGAAAACCGAAGAACGCCAATGTGAACATGGCGTCGAGTGTGCAGGCAACATGCTTTGAGTGGTATCCCTTTCGGAGGGTGGAGATACATTTGGTGAGAATCTCCTGGGTGATAGGTCTCCTAACATCCTGACGGGTGGGTTTGGATCTTCGAATGCCCTGGATAACCATTGATGTTTGAGAGCTTGCTATGGCCGGCGACGTAGAGTTGAAAATCAGTTTGTGGAAGAACTGGAGTCCGCTTAGGTAACCTCTGATGGAGCTGGCCTGAAGGCTTTTGGCAGTGTTGAGAAATGAGATGAAGGAGATGATGGTGAGGAGTGAAAAATCCGGGAAGGAAATGCTGAAAGCCCCTTGAAATGATTTGAAGCTTCTCCACGCCGTAAGGTATGATTGCAGAGTCCTGGGGGAAACTGGCTGAGTGATGGAATTGAGAGAGGCATCGAGAAGGTTGTGCAGCGGACGATTCACTGAAAGATCAACTCCGAATAAGGTGGAACAGGGGTAGACACGGTCTAGCAGCTTGAACTTCTGCCAAAATCTGCGCTCTGACTCCGCTGGAGACTTGTGGAGGTTCAAACGCAGGCGCATTAGGAGGCGCGGGCATCGCGATCGCTGTAGCGAGTGAGAATGCTGGGCGTGCCTGTTGAAGAGCGAGAGAGGAGGAAATGGCGGCCGCTTGCGCGTCGTCCGGAGGCATGCTCACGTTTACGCTGGCAGCGGCGCCGAAGAAATGAGGTCCAGAGACCGGAACTCTTGACTCTAGCGGAGGCATCCTCATGCTAGAAATGGATTCCGGCGCTGCGGGCCAGGAGCCTGGGGCGGGAAAGGCGGATCTTACGGCGGCCGCTTGTGTGTCTAGCGGAGACGGGGTCGCGCTAGCAGCTGCAGCTGCACCGAAGAATTGTGGTCCTGAGACCAGCGCTTATGTCCCTAGAGATGGCAGCCTCGCGCCAGAGAAGTGTTGTTGAGCTGGTGCTCCTGAAGTTTTTTGGCCGGCCTTGCCTGGGGGACCCACTGCATTTGCTGTGTCATGCGCGTAGAGCTGAGATGCCTCTGCCTGCCGGAGGTGCTTAACCGGGATGTCTGCGGCTTCCAGAGCAACAAGTGCGCTACCTGGATTAGCTGGATGACTGCTGCGGCGTCTCGAGTGATGGAGGCCATGCCGAGCCGCGGCGGAAGATTGCTCTTGCCTGGAATGGACGTGACCCCTAGCCGAGCCTGACTCGTCGTTGGCAGCCATTTGGTCCGACCTGACCGGCGGGGCGTCTGTCTGGGACGACACGTAGAGGTCGAAAAGCTCTAATTTTGACATCCGCCTGCTGAAAGGGACTTCTGCGTTGGTGAGGGCCCTGTGAAGACTCTGGACCGTCCATTTGCGTAATGTTGGCATCTTGGGGTTTGCAGAGGCGTAAGATGACACCGGTGAATGGGGTGGAGATCGCGCTGGTGGGAGAGATGCAGAACTCTTACGCTTAGATGCGCGCCGCTCCGAGCGGAAGCTTGGGAATCGACCGAAGTCTGACTCTGAACTGGAGAGCTGGGGTGCGCATGATTACGCCGAAGGATCTTGAATAAGCGATACGCTTTGAAATGCTGGAGTCTTAGACATCGTGAAGGAATATTGACGATGTTTATCTGGCGAGAAGCATCAGGTAAGACTGCTTGTCTATTTATAGTAGAGCTTGCTTGAGCTGATAGGGTAGGTGCTGTGATTGCTAATGATGTACCAGCCGAGATGGTTGTGCAGAGATTGCATGCTCGGCTGATAGGTATTGCTGGTGATGGAACGGCGTGCTGATTATATGCTTAGGTTCCTCCCGAACTTTGTTAATAAAACATCATAAGTAGAATGAAAAAATGAAATTGGACTGTATATGCACACAACAAATCAGCAGGAGGGCTAGTTTGACCGTCGTGTAACTGCTGGCTTGACCGCAAATTTGACATCCAAATTTATTCAGGTAATAGCTTGAAGTTTAGTTTGACACATCAGTTTTACACCCAGTCAATTCTGTAAGGTTAGTGATAAGCAGAGTCTGTTTTTATGCACATTCATCTGACAATTAATGAGGCACACCCAGTTTTTATGATGCACACCCAGAGTCTCAGTTCTGGCTACGCTATTGGTTTTTATATACTAAGAGTAGTTAGCAAATGTGGTTTGGTACCAATAAAGTTGTTTACGCTTAAACACAAACACATAAGCAAGTATGTTCTGACAAGCATTCCAGGCCAAACCACAGTCCAGGCTTTAAATTCACAAATATCATATCACATCAAACTCTCTGGTTCTCTCTCTGCGCCCCGACAGAGGCGTGGTGGTCTCTCTAAGACACACACACGTTTTGTCTGCTACAAGTCCACGTGAGGTCATCTTCCCTCCACGTGCCGCCAATCGCTAACAAACCTGCCACTACAGAGCGCACTTCTGGGTCAAACCCGATTCCTTGGAAAACGAGTGATTAAAATAAATATCCTCTGTTTTCTTTTTACTTTTCTATTTTACCCCTCGTTCTAATATTCGCCAAGATGCTGGGTCTGTAATTGCGAGCAGAGAAAGGCATTCAAATCGCATCACCTCAAAAATTTCCGCAATGACATCTTATCACACACAACTTTTCCAACGATTTCATGTTTGGAAGCTAATTTCAAACACCTTTTGCTAGGATGTACATGCATTGTTTATTCTATAACATGGAAATAGGATGAAAGAGAGAAAACGGGCTGAGAGAACATGGAAAGAAAACAACATAGATTGCCTTTCCATATATTCCCAAGCTTCTCGTGACCTACAAAGCTCAACATTTAGTTCTTTAACAGCAACAACATATTGGAACAACATGTTGAAACGTAGTCAGACACATGCACACAGACATATAGATCTGTATATTCCCTCAAACACTAAATCTTGGGAGAAGAGCTGGTTCTGAGCCCAGACCTCGGCCCCCTGCTGAGCGACCAAAACAAACATGGGAATCTTTAGCAAAGAGCACTGAATGACTCAGCACTGACCCTGAATTCTCAAACTTTGTTTAGCTTGACACATTCACTTCGGTTTTAACCACCTCAGACAAACCCAAAACCAGAACACCTTGTAACTGGTATTGGTCATGTACCTCCCTGGCTATAAACTGCCTTTTTTTTACTTTATTTACTTACTTAAACTTTTTCAGAGACACTAGAGAAATAACTTTTTAAAGGATAGTTTACTCGAAAATGAAAATTCTGTCACACAAAAGAAGACAAAATTTTTAAGAATGTTGGCAACCGAACAACAGCGGTCATTGAAATGCATTGGTTTTGTATCTATACAATAGACGTGAATAGGTACCGCCATTGTTCGATTGCCAACATTCTTTGAAAGAGCATCTTTTCTGTTCTAAAAAAGAAAGAAAGTCATGCAGGTTTGAAAAGACATAAGAAAGGGGTATATAATAACAGAACTATAATTTTGGGGTAAACTATTCCTTTTCCTTTATTTTGCCTCATAATCATTCACCTAATAGCATTTGATCGTCATATTACTCCTCTACAGTGCTCGAATTGAACCAAGTCTTATGGGAGTCCCCCTCATAAGACTTTTTTTGGTGGGAGTTAGTCTCGCAATATACAATTGATATAAAAAACAGAATATATTTGACTATAATATGCATAACTGTATGCTTTTATATTTAAAACAGGCTTACATAGGAGAACAGGCTTCTCTTACTGTCCTGCGCTTAGCGGTCTTGGGACGTGTGGCGGGGCATTTCAAATTTAAAGAGACATTACAACTGGCCCATAAACAAACTTATAATTAATTCACAAAAATTTACCACATCCAATGCATGAATTTGATCACATTTGATATCATAATTTTTACTCAAATACAAATATCTGACCCCCCCAAAGTCCGTTTTTTACTTCTTAAGGGGGGTCCTGGATCCCCCCCAGCCCCCCTTCAATTCGAGAACTGCTCCTCTAGTCATGGTCTGCAACAAACTAGAGAGAGATGGAGCGAAATGTCACAGCATTTCTGAAAAACACTACTTTCTTCAATGACCTTGAAAGATTATATTAAACAGATAGAACACAAGATTGCAAGTGACAAAGGGACACAATCATCTAACTTGGTGAATCTTTAGATCAATAAGACAGATTAAATTGTATGTTAAGTAGCATTGTTCTAGTACATTTTGTAAAGTGTGTCATTTTTCTGACATTAAAATACCTTGTCATATGCCAGCAAAGACTACTTCAAGCCATTCATTGATTTACTAGCCCAAAAATGTAAACACTATGGCTCTTTGGAATATCACAACGAGGGTCTCCTTGAGCATCCTGACATGTCCAACAGAGTAACGTTGGTTCAATGAATAAAAGGCCATTCAATTAAACCAACCCAATCCAGCTAGGGACAGTTCAGGATTAAAAAGTCAAATGTTTCAGTTAAACTTTACAATAAGGTTGTATTTGTTAAGATTGGTTATTGCAGGGGTTCTCAAACTTTTTCGTTGTGAGGCCCCCTTTGTGAAGGGTGCATCACTTTGCGGCCCCAAAATAAAGACTTACAACGTAAAAGATAGAATTTTAATTAAACCAAAAACATTCAGGTATACAATGCTCGGACATCAGTTGTTTTGATTGGTGGTCTTATTTGTCTCATGTTTGATTACATAAAATATTTTTTTTTAAATGACATAGAATCTGTGGCCCCCCTCGATCCATCTTGGGCCCCCGCTATTTAGAACTAATGAGTTAATTCATTAGCTAAAAAAAAACTAATATGAATAAAAGCTGTAGAAGTTTTGTTCTATGATAGTTCTTGTTGATTTCATTATTTACAAATACATTATTAAAATCAAATGTTGTAAATGTTAACATTAGTCAATGGAAACATAAAGAACTGTACTGGCATTAACTTACATTAACAAAGATTGATAAATGCTGGAAAACAATATTGCTCATTTTTAGTTTATGTTAGCTAACGCATTTATGTACGTTAACAATTACAACCTTTTCGTTCGCGCTTGTCGCAGAGAAAATAAACACTACTAACATCCATCGTAACAATCAATTCCAAATATTCATGCACAAAACATTAAGAGTCATTTTTCTATAGAAAAAACCTGGTTGATTCAGATTAGAATAACTCTAAAGACCATCAACAAAGCCACGGTACAGACAGGAAATCTCAGCCTTCTTATAAGTAGCTCAAATGTGCGTCAAAACAAATCCCTCAGCACCATTGCAGGCCTGTGCTTTTGTATGGCTGTGCATTTGACTGTTAAGTGTGACACAAACTGGTCACTAACCATCATGGATCGACATCACAGAGACACGTGATAGCCAGGAATTCCCAGAACACGGTGCTGATTCCGAGACATTCCGGTTCAGGAGCGGGCTGAAAAATAGACGAAAATCTAATTACCTTAGCAGCTAAGGTGTGAATAAAACAGGCAAATTTGTGTTGTCAGCCGTTCTCGGAAACCTTTTGGCAGGTACGTACCCCAAAAGTATGTTCCATGCAAATCGGCAGGCCTGGATGGAGAACACGAAGCTTTGTACTCGCATCCAGATATCCCAGGCAGTATTTACCATTAAACAACCATTTCAAATAATTGGGGTTCTTAGCCAGTGGGTTCTTTAAAAACACCCTTAAACACATTTAGGCTACAGAAACCTGGAGAGAAATAAAAGAATTTGAAACTCAAGAGGAGGAAAGTCTGTTCTTTGTAAATGTAATTCATAACTTTTCAATCATCTTGTCTCTGTGTTTACCTGATTGTCTAAACAGCACATTTATGACAAACAAATAGTTTATGAAGTTCCTTCTCAGTTAAAATGAAGATTTCCTTTGCTGTAGGCTGTAAAGGAATGTTTGCGCCCTCTTGCTGCAGGTGAGATCATTACAATTTAGCAACATTGATGCAAATCAATGTCAATATAACATTAGGACTAGCGGAGTGTTTCTCAACCAAGCGGATGTTGCCCACCTGGGGGTCTCAAGATGATCTCAAATAAGACTAAAAGAGGGAGCTAAATCAGCTAAAAAGTAGGGGTCTTCAAACACTATTGTGGACTAAAGGGGTCAAAAATGATGAAATTAACTGGATTAGGGATCACAATTCCACACAAAGGTGACTGAACAGGTCGAAACTACTAAAATGACCAATATTGAGGTCATTGTCTACAGCGGAAGAGAAAACGCCTCAGTCTGTGGGGACGATAAACTATAAATAGTGAATTATTATTATTATACAGAACAGTCTCACTTAACTGCTAAACTCTAGGACAGCAGTACTGGACTTGCAGCAAAAAGTGGTCTGGCACCTGGTCATAAACATCAGGACTTAAATAACCATGAATTTTTGGTAAGAAAATTTGCCTTAGTCAACTATAAAATTATAAAACTTACTGTAAAACCATATTTTAACATAAAATACATCCAAATAGCTTCCAATAAGGAAAGAAAGCAACTTTAGAAGGAATAAAGGGATAGTTCACCTTCAAATAACAATTTTTTCTTCATTTACACACCCTCAAAATGTTAAAAATCTGTATAAATGTGTTTGTTGTTTGGTATTAAAAAAGAAAACAGAGCCTTAAAATGTAAAATATCAGTTAATATCGAGAATATGGCATCAAAGGGATAGTTTTCCAAAAAATAAAATTGTCATTCCAAACATGTACGACTTTCTTTCTTCTGCAGAAATAAATATGTTGAAGAATGGTGGTAACAAAACGTCTTGGTTACGTATATAACCTCGGTTCCCTGATGGAGGGAACGAGACGTTGTGTCGAGAACGACAGATGGGGTTCGCCCTTGAGAACCAATCAACTCTGACTACTATAGAAAAGGCCAATGAAATTTGGCGAATGAAATTTGCGTGCCGGGTTCCGCCCCCAGATGTCCGGTATAAAAGGAAGCCGGCGTGCATCCTTCATTTACCTCTTGTTCTGAAGAGCCTGAGAGCCTCTCACGACTGCAGCAGAATACGATGCGTGTTCGTGGCATAAGGGACACAACGTCTCATTCCCTCCATCAGGGAACCGAGGTTACATACGTAACCAAGACGTTCCCTTTCTGTCGGTCTCTCGACGTTGTGTCGAGAACGACAGATGGGGTTGCCTATGGAAAACGCCACAACGCCGTATCACGTCACAATCTCTAGCGAAACAACGGTAACAGGCCTGGGCGTGTCAGCTCGATGCTTTCTCGAAACTGTAACCTTCCAGTGTGGTGGTCGGGGCGTTCCAGAGCTTTCTTGGAGAAATATGGGTACAGCCCTAACCGGTAACCTTTCACGGAAGGGGCCTCTCTACAGGCCGTCCAGCTCAGGTTTACACCGGGTAAGCGCCACTTCCTTAATCAGGAATGCGCTGCAGAGGCCACCTCCTACCCGTGGGGAGGAATATGGTGGATATAGGTATGGTCTCGTACTTGGAGGAGAACGCATGGAACGTGGGGACTGAGTAGTTAACCGCGAGGTGGAGGCTCACCTAGGGAAGCTCATGGGTTACCAGGAGTGGGAACCATTCTCATGAGGATACATCAGACGGAACAGCGTGCGGAGGGGGTGTTACAGACGTCCGGTAGCACTAGGTCCGGTTAGAGCTATCTGTGATAGCTCACATGGTATCCCGGTTGGGTCTTTCTCTCCTATGGGGAGCGCCTGCAAGTTCACCACTTGGCCCCGGAGGGAGTAGTGGGAACTTCTTGGGCACGCATCCGGGCCTGGGTCTCAAGATAACGTGAGAGTTTCCATGGCCGAATTTAAGTTAATCCGGGGACACGGAGGATGCTCGGTGGTCCCCTACCCTCTTGAAGGAAGTGAGTGCCGACAGGAGGGCCGTCTTATTTGTGAGGAAGATCGGAACCTTCGAGGGGCTCTTGGGGGGCCCTGAGGCTCCCCAGGACCACTTAGGGTCCCAAGAGGGTGTGGAGGGGAGATGAGGCGGATTTCGCCCACTCGCGCTACTTAGGAACCTGGTGACCAGGTCGTGTTGCCCTAGAAACTTTCCACCGACTGAGTCGTGATGAGTGGCAATAGCGACTGCATACACATTCAGTGTGGAGGGGAGATGTTAGCCTCCAGTCTCGCAGGAAGGAAAACACAATCCTGATCGAGCACCTCAGTGGGTCTTTCTCATTGATAGAGAGACACCAGGACGAGAAGAGGGGCCGTCTAGAGGCGTGTAACCGCCTAGTAGATGGGGCCCTAGCCTGGGTGATGGTCTCAGCCATAGAGGGGGAGTAGCAATCTCAGGATCTTCTCGTCCCGTCTAGAGACCAGACATGGGTGTTCCAGAGGTCTGATCTGGGATGCCAGAACGTGTCCCCCCCGAGCAGGTCCTCGGTCAGGGGAATGGTTCAGACGGAGTCGCTGTCCAGAGAATCAGCTCTGAAGCCAAGTGCGGTTAGACCGGTGTGGTGTAACCAATGACAGTTGGTGCTCCTGCTCCCTGACCTTGCACAGCGTCTGTGCAAGAAGTCTCCTGGGGGGGGGGAGGTGTGCTTCCGCCCATCCCGCGGTAAGCTGTGCGCAAGGATATCCGTGCCAAGGGCAGGAATATCAAGCGGGCAAATGGTGGTATTACGGGAGGCGAACAGGTTTTACCTGGGCCTACCAGAACAGCCTCCAAATGAGCTGGAGCGCGCGGGGGTGGAGTCGCCACCCTCCACGAGGCATAAACTGGCAAGAGAGCACGTCGGCTGTCTAGTTCAGTTTGCCCGGGGTGTGTGGTCTGCAGGGAACGGGTCACCTGTTGACTCCACCGGAGGAGGCGTCGAGCAAGTTGTGTTAGCTGCTGTGAACGAACGCCACCCTGACTATCTGTGTTTGCTACAGCTATAGTGCTGTCCTCGGGCCGTAGCCTGCTCAGTGCAAGTAGCACATCCCACAACTCTTGGCAATTGATATGCCAGCGCAGGCGGGGGTCGTCCAACACCCCACCTGCGTGCTCGTTGCACACTACACCGCACCCCTGCAGGGAGACGTCAGTCTTCACCACGACCTGCCTCATAACCTGCCCAGAGGGACCTGAGTCGGTCAAAAAAGTCATAAAGACTAGGGGTTATGGTGCGTTGGCAGCAGGCCGATTCACCCCAGGTGGTAGCCGTCCGCGGCACATGTGCACCGCGGGCGGACGTTCCACCCGGGGGATCTCGACGTAGTCCATCGAGGGAAGTAAGGGAGCCGGAGCTGGTTTCACCGAAACGGTCCGTGAGTGGAGCGTTCCAAGTTTTACACAGCTCCTCATGCACCTCCGGGAAAAACGAACCACCGGGGCCGGGCGCGGTTTGCACCGCGCTCCGACCTCAGGAACCACGTATCCCCGGGTTAGCACGGATGACATCACTTCTGCTTCGTCCTGAACTCGACCGCTGGGGGTGGAGCTCGGATTCGTCAGAGTCGGATGCCAGTCTCCCTCCGATGCTGCGAGCGACATCTCATCTACGTCACACATCGTTTCCGAATGCGTGGCTGAGGATCCGGACGGTATGCCACCGCCGGTTGGGGAGCGTTCAGAAGAGCGAATCGGGGTGCGATCAGCCCGTGAGCACTTGGCTGGCGGGTATACGTTCGCAGAATTCCCCATATCACTAACGCTGCTAATACAGGCGGACCTCGAGGCCGTAGCCCCGATGTCGCGAACTTTGGGGCCGTAGCCACCAATGTCACAGCCCGTGTAGCAGACGAAATGGTGGCTGGTTCCCGTAGGAAGACAGTCACCCGTGACAGCAACTTCTGAATGACAATCTGCCCGCAGTGCGGGCGAGATGTGTCAACGAAAGCTGCTTCAGTGTGCTGGACGCCCAGACACCTAACGCAGCAATAGTGTCCGTCCCCCTCCTCGATGAGGGTGCCGCACCCAAGAGAACAGCGGGACATGCCGCGCTGGAGAATGCTCAGTCAGTCCTGAAAAGGACTTTTAGAAAAAATCTCTAACACCTCCAGAACCGCCGAGACGCCCAGGGGAAGGTCGCTGCAGGTAGGGACGATCCGCTGCTCAACGTCATAGATCCGGCAGAAGAAAAAGGTAAATGAATGATGCACGCCGGCTTCATTTCATACCGGACATCCGGGGGCGGAGCCCGGCGTGGAAATTTCATTCGCCAAATTTCATTGGCCTTTTCTATAGTAGTCAGAGTTGATGGTTCTCAAGGGCGAACCCCATCTGTCGTTCTCGACACAATGGCGAGAGACCGACAGAAAGGGAACTACATTGAACCCCATTGACTTCCACTGTATGGCCACAAAACCACAGAGACATTTCTCAAAATAGCTTCTTTTGAGACAGAGTATATTAGCAGGTTTTTATGGTGGCAATTGACCAGTGAAGGTCTCCGTCTATCTAAAATGATCATAGATGTTTTTTCTTGTAAATGGCTCCCCCTGGTGGATGTAAACAACTTTTGACTTAGTTTGGGATCAGAGATTTAACATCAATTGAACAGCACTTCTATTTCACCACACATTCAATAAAAACAATATAAAACATGAAAATCTGAGCACATGCCAACTGAGCTCCTCCCTGGTTCAAAAACTGCACACAGCAGTTAAAAACAACAAATGATTAATAAATACCACCACAAAATGAGCCTTTCATCTACACTTCAGTCGTTGAACACAACACATACTGTATGTGGTTGTTTTACTTATAACATCACGTGATATAACATACCACACTGTATGCTAATTTTTACAACTTTTATTTATAGTTAAATTTGAACAATTAAGGGGTTCTATTATGCCGTTTTACAAAGCCTTGATATGTTTTTTCAAGCTTTATTTTTCAAATGTTCTACATTATTGAAGCACTTCTCCATCTGTAACAAATATAAATGAGTGATTACCTGACCAACATAAGACTCACCTAACAGCAGATTGACACAAAGCTAAGCCAGAGGCACTGGCGCAAGCACTGGTATATTTACACACAGACTGATGTGGGAAACACCTGGACACAATCAGGGCGGGCCAACAAAAGAACTACAAAGTGCATGGACAAGGACTACAAAACTCAACTTCAAAATAAAAGACACAACACTGAACTGAACACAGAACCCTTACAACCACAGAAAGATGTTTCAGGTATACTTCACGTATATTTTCACAGAAAAGTTTATATATCATTTAAATATTTAAACAAAATGCTGTCATTTATGATTTACACAACCACACAATTTATTTACTTACTCAATCCGTAAAGTAAAAAAATCAAATGCTTAAAAATATGTTTTCTTTGAATGCATTTTCTTTGACTCCATGTAAAAAGATAGAAATAATCTGTGTTATGCTGTTTAGTGTGACACGTCTTACTGTATTTCTATGAGTTTATATGGAGCTAAAAGAAAGCCGTATGAGTGTTTACATCAGCACCATGGACAGCTCTGATCATATTCGACTACATACAGGAGCAGAAGAGAGCAGAACATCACAGACATGATTTTGTACATATCAGAACGAGTTGATTAATAAACTAGTGTTAATGCAATATCTCACAAGACTACAGTTTCATAAAGCCATGCTGATTGAATATCTGCCATGCTCCAGGTGCAAACAAGATGTCTTTTCAATATTTTGCCCAATGATCTCACAGATTAGAGGCATGTTTAGATGAATTGAGCACAGCTAAGTGGCCGATGGTTTGATGTAATTTCTCTAAATGTAACTGGTTTGAACAGGTTTCTCCAAGCACTGTATCTAGCACAGTATAAAATGATTTCTCTCACATACACAGTCAGTTATTTAACTATTAACTAACTAATATTTTTTTATCCTGCTGTTACTGTGAAAGATCCAATGAATACATTAATGCAATAAATACCATCATAACATATCATAACATTTCGGAAGAAAAAACATTAGAATTTTATCAAATATAATTGAAGTACAAAATTACATTATGCATCGTGAATTTTTTTTTCCAAAGTTTAGGAGGCAAATGCGAAAAAAAATTGAATCTCCTACCAAACAATTTTGTTTTGCCCTCGTAAAGATTTTGATGGATTGTAGAAAAGTTAAATACACAAGCATTAAAGGCTTTTTAAGTAGCAATGCTTCATATGAATCCATAACGAAACATGTTACCAGCATAGAGGTGACAGAAATGGGGTTATATGATCATATTTTCTCGAGCTGGTATTATCTATGAAGTCTGTTTATTGAGGATAAAGAACAAACACCCAGTTGTGCAACAATAACCTCTGAACATGCATTTAGGCCACTTTACACGATGATAAACTGAAAAGTTTTTCCTTCGCATTTGAAAAGTTTCACGTACACATGACAACGCTATCAAAACGGTCTGCATTCATTTACATGGATCCAGGCGGAAAAAACGCTGTAGTTTGCCCGTCAGGCCAGTGGGTTGCGATTTCCGTCTCGAAGTTTACATGGAAACTAAAACGGTGGCGTTTTCAAAAAGTTGCACTTTGAGACGTTTTCAAAAGTTTGCGATTTCAATCCACCAAAATGCCGTTTCGGTCTAAACGAACGGCTAAAACGCATACAAAGGGCGTTGTATAAACGGCATCTCATTCATTTACAATTATCAGTTATTCAAATCTTAGAACCACTTTTACTGTAACCACTACCACTTTTACTATAATTCAAAAATTTGGTAAATGAACACACAAGAATAAACATGTTGTTTCAATAATTCATTTTTATTCTTTTATTAGGTCATAAGGTTTTATTAAACTCTAAAAGTTTAACTGTGGTTTTATGGTGAAACTATTATTTTTTTTGTAATGCACAACATGGCTAACATGACGTCATATTGACATCAAACATTGATTGAAAGAATTTCTGTGAAATTTTTTTGATGCTCAGATTTAATTTAACACATAAGTATTAATACCTAATTTTTTATAATGCACAACATGGATAGCAGAAAAAACGTGTAACGTGTTCAAGTAATCTATTTTTTTTTATTATGTAAAGATTACAGAGGCTAAGGTTAGGTCGGGTTCGTTTTTTGTGTCGGGGAGAATCGTTTTTCTTAAAACAGTTGCCTTATAAGTAATAAAAAGACATTAAAATCTTTTTTGGGGGGGGGTTAGGTTAAGGTTCCGCAGTAGGGTCTACTGTGAGGTGGGGCAGAATAGATAGGGTCATTGGGTGGGGTAGAGGACAAAGGGGCAGATGAGTGCTCTTTATTTGAGTGGGTGTTTGGGGCGGATGCCTTCACCATAGTGAGTACGGCGCCAATCTTTGAGGTCTTAATATGATTGGCCGATCTTCTGTGATCAGAAGTTCACAAAACTTTCTGCTGTTTGGTTTCCTGAGGCACCCAATCATTCTGAAATAAAAAGATAAAAAAGTTATAATACTGTGATAAAAAAAACATTTTTAACATACACACATGTCTAAAATCTCACACAACTCACCATTCTCAGGACCAGGACGTCCTTTATCATATTACGGATTCGCTTAGATCCGCTTTTTTGCTTCTTAACCAGATTCTACAGTTGGGTGAAGTGTGCGTCCATTTTAGACTAAAAAGTTAAAATCAGGAATTTTGATTAATATCCACCGGCATCATTATCAAAACACACTCTTCAATGAAACTACTATTCTGCTGACAAACAAAAACATAAACCATGAAGTGATCTGTCGCTTACCTTTGCTTCCCTAACATCCATCTCTTTACCCACGCTGGTGAGGAGGTGACAGAGGCACTCGAGTATCTTGCCTTCTTGTTGTTTTAGCAATTTGACAACACACTCTTGCATAATTGCCTCTGTCAGTAGCTTCTGTTTGAAGAGCTCAATGAAGAACTTGATGCTGTTAACTAAGCATCTTACGTCCTGGTCCTTTTCAATCTGCTTCCAACAGAACTGGAGCAGGAGAGATTTGAAGCCCACATCTATATAGGGCTTATTCTTCATAGGAGCTCTCAACTACAAACACAAAAAAGAATAATCGGAGCGGGATCTGACGTTTTACTACAGAAAAACAGTCTAAAGCGTCATAAAATTTCAAAATCCGTTTTAGATAATGTTTAGCAGTCCACTGACACACTGAATATAAATACCAAAAGTGTGTAGGTTAATCCATGAAATCATTATATATCATCATAAAGAAATGACTTCTAAACTTCTGCACATGCTGGCGTATGAGCCGGATGAGCTAGGTTCAGAGATGGCTTTTTATATACACCATCTCTACGACGCAGTTGAGTTGTTCCTTTGTGTCAATGTGCAAAGCCCTGACATTCTGTAGAAGTCCCTGCATAAACATACATAAATATCTTAATGAACGATGTTCAAGATATTGGAGTATTTAATTCCACTTTATGTATATTTCCAATCAGTTTTCCAGCAAATAATCGATTTAGAAACTTTTCCATTATAGGAGCAAAAAGATATTTCATGTGCTAGTACAAATAAATAAAGCTTAACAAATGCTGAATGAAATGTGTATGTGATTCAAGTCAATGTAAATAAACACACCTCTGGATTTCTGTCATCTGGTTTCTGAAGGTTCTCCACAGACTCTTCAGATTGGGATGAGGCTGAGGCTTGGATCTGGGACGAGGGAAGCTCTGGTATCTCTTCCCCCAAACCAGAATCCTCAGATAGGGCTGGAGATGAGATCCGAGGCAGCTCTGGTTGTTATTCCCTCTTTATTGGTGCCGGGGAGAAGAACCAAGGACTCTGTGGTCTTAATGAGATGGGGCTTTCATCTTCTTTCTTCAACTCCTTGAACAGCGTAAGGCTGACTTTCTGCTGTTCTATCTCCTCCTCCCCTTTAGCCTCCTCGTGGAACTGGGTTATGGTCTTGGGGACCCAGATGTGCCCTTCGTGGTACCCATACATTCTAAAAAGAAATGTACTGTGATTCAAATATATTTTTTAATATTGGCAAAATGAAAATCTTACGTAACTCACAAGTCTGAGGATCATGACGTCCTGCATCATGAAACGGATGCGCCTAGATGTTTTGCTTTCCTTCACAAACGTTTCCATCTGGTGAATGTACTCGTCCATTTTAATCTGAAAGTGAAAAACCCAAGAGTCAAGAATATCCCCGAGCATCAATAAATACATCATTATGTTGTTTTGCTGACACACAACCAAACACATAGACTTACCTTTCCTTCCCCGACGTCCAGTTCTTTACCCACGGTGTTGAGCAGCTTGCATAGGCATTCAAGTGTCTCATCATCGTTTTGTTTCAACGATTTGGTGACACACTCATTTATGATGGTCTCTTTTAACATCGTCCATTTGTAGAGCTTACCTATGAAGTTGACATTTCCAATGGAGCATCTTCTAGCTTTCGCCTTGGCCTCTGCAAGCTCTTGTCTAAGTATTTCCTGTTCGCCAGCCTGAAGGAAAGCAAGAAAAATAAAATGAATTTCAACAATAATTTCATTATAATACCTTGTAAAACCATTTGTCTAATACCTACGACATCTTTAGAAGGTTTATAAGTATTATGTTTGAGGAAAACTTATTTTTTGAGTACTGAAACACTTACTGATGCAGCTTCCATCTCCTTCTGTTTGATGGCAAAGCTGTCCTCTTTTTCTTGGTCTTTGTCAAACTGCTCTAAGTAGAATCGGAGCAGAATTGACTTGAAGGACGACCTTGCTTTGGATGGTTTTGAGGGGTCTTTCAACTACAAACCCACAAAAAAATAAAAATAAACTTGGATCTGAAGTTTTCATCTGGACCTACATATGTATGTCAAAGGCTATTTTATAAAATAGTATAAAAAAAGACTCACGTTTGCCATCTTTCTGTACATACGGCTGTACGTGACAGAGAAGCTGGGCTCAGAGATGGCTTTCTGATGCACCAGCTCAGCAACATACCTGATACGCTCGATCGTGTCGATCTGAAGCTCAGTCACCTTCACCATCAGCTGGTCAAACTTCTCGGGGGTCAACTTGTTGAGGATGCTCCTGAAGCTCCTCACAAGTTCCTACACAAGACACATATGAAACATTATTTCAAGATAGAAATGAATTAAATAAAATAAAGGCAGAATGAGATGCATATTTGAGTCAAAGTGATTAAACACAAAGTGATTTTCTTGTTTGTTGACCCTGGGCCTCCAAGCATTAGCCGACTTGTTTAGCTGGACGTCTTTATTCAGCTGAACATTGATAATTTTGCGAACAGGTAGTCGGAGCACTTCATTGTCCTGAGAAAGTTTTGAGAAATTGATACAAGTAATGTGTCGTCTCACTGTACTCGCAAAATGTGAGAGACAACAAGAAGGATAACATCGATCGATCTTAGAGATGACGGGACGGTTAAAGTGTTCTTAAATATTATAATGATCTTAACCAATGTGTTTTTTCTTTAAAATAAGTGTAATTGATCAAAATACATACGTTAAATTAAACAAACCTCATTAAAAATCGAAGAGATATTTGAAGCATGACTTACCAAACCGTTTGATCGGATACGAGTGAGTTGGTCTGTGACGTCCACGGCACGTGCGAATTCAATAGTCTATAACGTTACATAGCAGCCACCGACATTACATAACATCAAACCAGTAACTGGAAGCAAATAAACACATAGAAATACATACATATATTTGTATATTATAATATTAAACATTCCCAAGATATTACGCGTTCATCAGTGGAATAAAGAACATGTTTTGTCAATTTTCTTATTTATTAAAGTCTAAATGTGAACTGGACTTACAGATCACGCTTCTTAATTTCCGCCTGCGGACAACTGTCATGCATGTAAACACTTCACAGTACTCAGAAGGGAATCAAATGTGTGTAGAAAGTCAAATAAGTTTCAAAAACACACTTAATAAGTATTCCTGTTTATTCTCTGAAGAAATACATTGTGAATAGGCCAAGTTTATTTTCATTGCCGTAATTTATTGGTAACTTAATTTGGTGAGGGAAAATACAGTCTACATGCTTTTAGGAGGAATGATTCAGGGTCTTCAATCTTTCGATCAAGTTTATTTTGAAGTATTATTTAACGTATTACCCCTTTCATGGCCGCCTTCTAATTCTTTCCCGGATATTGTTGCTTAAGATGGCGAGGTTAATTTTCTCAACTAAAATTGAACAATTGCAACAACAAATTTTTCACATCTGTAATCCTATGATAACAATTTTTCTTTAATAATAGTACTCTTCATTTGCGTCTCGATTCTCTTCATAACAGCAATCACAACCAGTGAATGTCTCCAGTGTTACATGACATAATTTATTCTAACATCTAAACAACAGAAACATACAATAAATACCAATTGTAATAGACAGATATCACCATCAGTTCAGGCTGCATAGTACATGAAATTCTTTAGTTACTGTGTTTTTATCAAATGCTATCAAGGCCAATGACGTATAACACCCACTTATTGGTATGACCAATAATATCAATAATTTTACTAAATTAAAAAGAAATATAATAATCCATCCATCCATCTTCTTCCGCTTATCCTGGGCCGGGTCGCGGGGGCAGCAGTCTAAGCAGGGATGCCCAGACTTCCCTCTCCCTAGAAGTGGGCAAGCCACCCTTTTCTTACTGAGAACCTAGTTCCTAATCGGAGGAACTAAACCCTGATTAATTTTAACAATAAATGACAGAAAACACCTGACACACAACCACAGTGTAGATGAATTATTACTTATTGCCCCAAGTTCGTATTGTTTGTCTTTTCCATTGTGTTTATCTTTGTTTGTAGTGTAGGGGGCTTCAATGAATTTGCAAACTCAGTCAGAATTTTTACTGCAGACGATTTGTTTTATTTATGTTTTAACAAGAGCTATTACCAAGGCACACCATAAATGAACAGAAAAAATGTTACTATTAAAAAACAAAATGATTGCAGGATAAAGTGTATTTTACATAAATATTTAACATTGCAGTTTTATAACCAATGCATTCAGTAACATGTATTACACCGCTCCTTGGAATGCTTGATACTGATTGGACCGTCGCGACATTTGCAGGATTGTTATTCCCAGATAACAACTTCTCAAAACTAACCGAGGGTAAACCAGATGCAGCAAATCATTTTGACAGGTTTTTTGACAAATTAAATATAAATATGTCTTTTAATAACATATGTAACATTATAATTACTTATGATTCAACCAAATTTCCTTTTCGTTACATTTGAATATCGTTTCATACCTTAAAACCGAAAGTAAACCTCGCGGAAGGTCTGCATTCGGTAAAAATTTGCTAATAAAATATTTCAAACTCACATGTCCATTTTTTCTCATGTGCCAAGCAGCCGTGTGATCATAATTCGATAATGTACAAGCACCCGGCTGTTATCTCGAAATAAGCTCCTTCATGATACAAGATCACACTGTCAGGGCTTATTTCTGCGATAATGCCTGTACATTATCCCTTACTCAGAACACACAAAAAATCATTTTACTATGGATAAAACTTCAAATAACCATTTTTTGTTTTAGGTACACGGTTAATTTAATAGACCTGTGTTATTCATTGCATTGTTCCTTGATGCTGATGTGATCAGCAGTTTCAACATCCAATGATCTCGAGCTCTCTAATGAAAAACAAAAACACATTTTTATTTTTTTGTAACTCTCACAAAACAGCAAAATATCTATTGTATATTCAATATATGTGATACATTAACATAAATATTTAATAATTTATGTCCAGTACATATCCAGTTTAAAATAACTTTTTACAGTATTCACCTCTGATGACATGGGGTAGTCTGACAGCGTCAGGATTTGTGGGTGTGTAGGTTTCATTGCTTTCCGGTAACTTATCCTTCCATAGAAAGAAGTTTCTCCTGTGAAGGCCAATATCTAGTGCATTCACAGCATTAAGAAGATTTGGATTTGACTTTAAGATAGATCTCACTGTGAAAAATACAAATATCTGTATGCCCTTTGAGAATGGAAAGAAAACGTGTAATGAATATAGAAGCACTGCATGTTTACAATCCGTAAATTCAGCAATATGAGTTGAATTCAGCAACATGACTCTATTTTTAATAACAGGCTGGCTGATGGGCCTGTAGGGGTGCAACACATAAAGCAAAGTGGTTGGGAAATACTTCTCACACCTGTGTTGTGTTGCAGACACAGAAAACTATGCTCAGGATGAGGTTGAGAGTTTTGTCATGGGTGATGAGCAAAATGTAGCCGGTGACCCAGGACAGACCAAGCATTACAGCCAGAGAAAAGCTGTTCAAAAGCTTCTTCCTCAGAGGAGTTTGTCGTGATCTAGACGACAAGAGCACTTAAGCCTTTTTGGTTGACACCAACAAAATTGCTCAAGTATGAATGGATGAATCTGAAGAGAATTGGTTTAGATACCTTAAAGCAGGGTTGGTCTTAGAGATGTTGTGAGAGAAATGCAGCAACATTGCAGTGTTGGAGATGAGCATGATTACCAGAGGAAGCAGAAAGGCCCAGAACATTGGCTTTCTCATATCAAACTGCTGTTTTTGGTCGGAAGAAGCCAGCCAGCAGCTTTAGAAAAGAAGGGTTACAAGTTAACTTCTAACAAGTAAAAGTACTGAGACCTTACATTAAAGAATAACATATTATGTTACTATATTGTCAAAATTCCATATTAAGTACTTACAACTCTTCTTGTCGATAACCTAAAGGCTCCTCGCTTCTGTAAGTGGAAGCCAATGAGATACCAACAATGATTGCTGGAAACCCTGAGACAAGAACATTTATATGGACAGTTAAAATATACAGCAGCCACATGAACGTTCATGCAGTATTCTTCTGAATGCAAATAGTTTCATTATTTATTCACCCTCATGTCATTGCAAACCTGTTTGACTTACTTTCTTCTGCAGAACATAAAAGTAGATATATGTTGGTTACCAAACAGCATTGGCCCCCATTGACTTCCATTGTATGGACACAAAACCCCTGAGACTTCTCTCAAAATATCTTCTTTTGTTTCCACAGAAAAAAAGTGTGAAACTGGTTTTGAAGGAGATGAGGGTGAATAAATGATGACAAATTTTTGTTTCCTGTTGTAAAACCATCCCTTTACATTTTTCCTTACAATAAAAATAGTAGCAATAGCTAACACTATTTGGCTATTAAATATCTCAAATATATGTTTTTTCAAATAAATTCAGGTTATATTAACTTTTAATGTCTCCTACCCCAGCCAAATGCTACGGACATCTTCAGAAACCATGGAGGTGGTCCAGATATAGTTGCTTTGAAGAGGCGGAACACATGAATCCCATACAGGAAATTCCAAGTGAACGTGGCCAACAAAAAGTAATGAATCAAGGCTGTAAATATGGTGCAGGGACCCTCGTCTGTGTACTTCTTGTGATCTGACTCTGGAACTTTATTTTCTAAAAAGGAAATTGCTTCTTTTGCATGTTTGACAGGATTGTTTATGCCAAACATGAAGAGAAGGTAGAAAACCATCATGCCCAAGCAGATGTTCACCGAAAGCAGGGTAGGGCTGCACCCTCGTGACTTCCTGTGCAGGGGAACATATGAATATATAAACTCAGTTTGTCTTAGTGACAGGTAGGAGAAGTATAGCAGCTCTGATTGTCAGCTGTGTAAAACTTTGTTTTACCTGGTCGCAATTTGATAAACCACTGTGACAGCCAGACCCACTAAGGACAAAGAACACCCGGTAGTGCTGATCCAATGTAATGCTTCTGAATATTTATAGTTTGTGTTGAAAGTCTGCAAAAGGACACTTTTTAAAACATTTTATATTATTTAAGGCTTTATACCAGTAAATCACTGCACTACTATATAAATAATATACTGTATAAATGATTTATTATATCAGCTACTAAACGATTTTGTTGCAATTTGACCATTTTTTCTTGTTTCTTGGTTTTCTTGTCATTCTTGTTTTTTTTTCTTGTTTCAACTTAAAAAAATAAGATACCTGGTTGCTTTAATATTTTTATTGGAAATTCAATTAAAAATATTGTTAACACAACGTCTTGGTTATGTAACCTCTGTTCCCTGATGGAGGACGAGAAGAGGCCCCACTTAAAGGGGTACAGCTGTCTAGTTGCAGGGGCCCTAGCCTGAGTGATGCTTAACCACCGCAGGGGTTACATAGCTGTTAAGTTTATGTATATGTGCAACGGGCACACTGCACCCCACCCCTGCAGCGATGCATCCGTCGTCACCACGACGTGCCTCGTAACCCCATCTGTCGTTCTGGATACAACGTCTCGTTACCTCCATCAGGGAACTGAGGTTACATACGTAACCAAGACGTTTTACGGTGTTTTATTGTGTTAGTAACAGTAGGTGAATTTTTGTAGTTATTATAACTTACAAAAACAAAGCTGCAGTCTAATTGATATGAATTGGAATGCGCAATAAGAAACGTGATTTCTCAAAATGAAAAATGGGTTTGCAAATTAACTCTTCATAAATAATAAATAAATAAGTTGATTTTGTTGTAAATGTTAAGCTTACCATGAGGATGGCAAAGTTTAACCTATTTTCATGATTAATAGATTCACAGCTGCAATGTACATGGCCCGAGAAGATCTCAGTTTTTTTGCAGCCTTCTGTACTCCAGTCTTTTTTGGAGTAACTCCAAAACACACATGCAAAGTTGTAGAGGTCCACCGTGGAATCATTCTGAAAGACAGTTAGATAAAATGTAAATAAATAAGGTCACCTTAGTCCATACTTTCACATTTTTTTTTTAATGAGTGGATGCAAATAAATATTGTTAGCCAGGGAAATGTGTAATAAAAGACACCACCAATTTGTTAGTCATTTATTGACTCTGACAGGGCTGTAATCGCCAATAGAAACATTTTTATTGCTCAATTGATTGGATGATTTTATGGAATTTTCAGCTGTGTATAAGCAGCTCAAATGTTACGAGAAATAAAAACAAACAAAATAAGACAATTGTTCAAATACTAAAAGTCTATGAAGATGTACAGAGGTAAAATATATGAATTTGGATAGATTTGATGAGAGATTTTTCAGTTCATATTGAGCTCTTCAATAATATTGACTTTAGTTTTGACTAGCAATATTTAAGCTCAGTTTGTGACATTGTTACAATCTCTTCTGAATCTTTAATGGAGACATTTGTGAGATTTCAGCTCTTTTTCTCGGAGAGAAGATTGCTCACCGACGTTGTAACTGCAAACTGAATCTCCATGTCTTGATATTCTGACAGGTTAGCAGAGAGGACTCTTCTCTTGGTATTCAGGGAAGATTTAAAGCGTTGTGACTGAAAAAATTGATCACTATCATAGAGAACAAACCCGACAATTTTATCAAAACCTAGAGAGAGAGAGAGAGAGAGAGAGAAAGAGAGAGAGAGATAGAGAGAGAGAGAGTCCTTTACTGACATACTATACTGTATGTACAAAGTCTGGTTATTAATATAGCTTTATACTAGTAACGTTATATCTAAATTTTCAACGGAATGTTGTGTTTAAAATGTGTTTAAAAGATATACCTTCCTTGAATGTGATATTCATCTGCAGGTCAACCTGATCTTTTGGAATATGCAAATTCCCTGGCAGAGAATCTAGAGGAAGAGTGTGAGAGAGAGAGAGAGAGAGAGAGAGAGAAAGAGAGAGAGAGAGAGAGAGAGAGAGAAAGAGAGAGAGAGAGAGAGAGAGAGAGAGAGAAAGAGAGAGAGAGAGGTGTTAAGAGGTATGCAAACTCCATACAAAAAGACCATCTGGGTCCACCGCCACCCAAGAAAATGTTGATGTAAAACGCTCCTTTTTATATTGTTATGAAAATAGGTGTAGCTTTCTTAACGTTAAGGAGAATAATGCATGTTGAATAATTTTTTAAAACATTAAAGAGCTAGATATGTAGGCTACCTTTATTAAATTCTCTATTCATATAACTGTCAACATGACCTTTAGGCACATTCTTGCTCGAATTCAGTTTAATTCTGTCAGGTAAAAAAGCATCACCTTGTCCTGTAGATGAGAACATAATCAGGAGATTTTTTTTACAAGTTACCGCAATAGCAATATAAAATGACTGTGGAAAGGGGGGCGTGGTCTAGGGAGGCAAGTAGGTCAAAGTCCAATTGTAAAGACCTGTCTGTAATTTCAGTGATTGGCGAGAAGAGTACAAAAGCCAACACGAAGAGAGATTGGGGGAAGAGAGTCTGGGCGAGAAGCCGAGACGTGCGGAAGCGATCACGAGGACGGACGTGAATGTTTATGCGCCAGGAGGCCATACTTACATATTATTTACTTTTACTTTATGTTTTTGTTGAGATCGCTAATAAAAGGATTTTATCAGCCACGCCGACCACGCCTCCTTTTTTCAAAAACAAAGAACCTTACTACAAGGACTTACAACTAATAGTAAAGTCAATTGTGCAAGCCCCAAAATTAATTTTTACAAAGGGAGTAACACTTTTACATAACAATTTTTTACATGTTCACAATTAAATTGCATTTTATTCGCCTATTTGCGTTCAGTCCTGGCTATATAGATATATAGATTTACAGGTCACATATTAAAAGTGTCAGCCAAAGTGGTTTTAAATTGTTGTGTACTTGCCGTTAAACAAGGTTAACTGTACTCGTCGAATGGCACTTGTCCCCTTAAAAGATTGCACTGCCAAATTTGGCTGCACCAGCAATGTATTCAACTTCTCAAGCACTGAAACTTTCAGTAGAGTCTTTGTTAGGCTGCACAAACACAATAAAAATTCAGATATACGGTACACGCAAGCATGATAATGGCACAGTGTTTATACGTTGTGAGATTTGTAGGAGTAGAGATGGGAATCATAAAGAATTTAGCTCCTGAAAAAATTTAGCATCCAAAATTAAAAATATTTCTTTATTCTTTGAAAATTATGTTGAGAAACGTCTTAGTGGTTTTGTTTTCATAATGCAAGTCAATGGGGGTCATTATTGTTTAGTTTAGCAACGTTTTTCAAAATATCTTTTTTGTTTTCTTCATAACTATAGTCTCAGAAGTACTTCTTAGAAAATAATTATTCTTAACTACAAAGAAAAACGTCTCTGTCTGTTTCATTATCAATACTATCAAAAGTATCAATACTATAAAATACAGGTAAATGCATTTCATACATGAGACAAGATTTTCAGTCTTTAAAACGCCTTTTTCCAAAATCTAAATCTTGAACGGGGGGTTGTCTTATAATGATTCCCAGCCCTAGTGCGGGAGTGTCTGTGACATTTTTTAATACTCAGAAATAGCCTCTTGGTCGACGGTAGAGAACTTCAGATGACTGGTGTTCATGAGTTGACTGACCACAGCTACTGTAGACACAGCAATATCCTGCACAGCAAACAAAGAGCTTAAAACCTGTATTTCTTGCACTCAGTGGCCGATATATATTTATTCATTTCTTACGCCATTCCAGCATCTATGGCTATATTAATGGCAAGAACCATCCATACAGATGCTGGTCAAGTTGATCCACACAAGTTGCAGGAGGGACAATTTAGATAACCTAACCAGCTATTTTTTTTACTGTCTTTGGTTGTGCCAAAAAGTTGTTTAGTGTACCTGGGATAGTCAAATGACCGAGGTTATCTATGTGTTTCATCTGAACCTTGGCAAATTACGTGGAAAAGATTTGACTGCATTGTGAGATAAAAGGCCAATATGTAAACTACCTCCATGAAAACAAAACACAAAATATCATCCACATATAGAAGAAGGCGGATTAAAGATAGTAACAAGTAAAACGTGCATTTTTAAATGTTGTGTTGTTTAACCTGAATGGGTAAAATCAACCCAACCTAGGTTAGTTTATAACCCAAAGGTTGATTTTGTGTATGTTTTTTCGACAATGGGTTATAAAAAGCCCAGCACTGTCCCACATACTGTAATAAAATGGACAGGGAAACCAACAAAATAATAACAAATGATACCTCAACCCCAATTATTTCTTCTAACTAGCTTGCTATATTTTTAAATTGCAGTATAAAGTACTTTAATTATTTAATGCCAATGCAATATCAAGTCTCATAGCAAGTTATTGGTCCCAAAAGATTGCTATGTGTAATTTACTCATGCTCATGTTATCCTATGTAAATTAATTCTTCCTCTAAGTTACACGAAAACAAATTATTTGTTTGTGCCGTTGTGCTTTCTTCATTCACAGCGCTTGTGACAAAACACGCATATGACAACTAGTGTGATATGAAGTTATTGACATGCTGTCTTATTGAAGTCCAGCACTCTACTTGATCAAATGAATTGCTGGAGCTTAAATCAGTGGAGTTAACATAACATGTCAATTCTAAAAACTCATTCAGATAAACTTCTGCTTTATATTGAGTTGACCAAAGAAATATTATTATTTTTATTTAGTTAAAAGAACTTATTTACTTGTAGGGATTTTCACTATTTGGTTTTTCAGTGAACCTGTGGGTAAACGTTTTAACACCACTAAATAGGCTATTCATTTAGTTATTATAAGACATGTAGTCCACTGTACTCACTTGGATTACTTTATTGATGGATGTGCTTCTTGAAGCTTCACCATTTTTGAGCCCCATATACCATAAAGTGCAAAGAAAATGATGATGTTGCGATTTTAATAGAAACTATTTTGTTTGAGTTTGCTGATGTTGGGAGTAAATTATGAGAGAATTTCTGATTTAAGATATTTTTTATTAGAGATGCTACATTACCATTGATTCTGGGGAGCTAACAGCAGAGAGCAGAATGTTGGCTATCTTCACTGCATTTACAATGTTTTGAGGAGTTAGATTTTCTGGTTTGGATGTGAGGATCTGAGTGCTGGAAGCCAAACTAATTTTGTCTGTCAAAGAAGCCCCAGAAATCTTAATAGGAAAAAATATAAACAAACAGTTTTTACTTTATATTTTCTGAGTTTAATCTGATTTAATATTGTATAGCGACAATGATTGCTTACCAGTGTAAAAACTTTTTCCAAGGTCAAATCACACTTCAGAATATTTGGATCATCAAACGTGCGGGTGGTTATGTTACAGAGGGCTGATGCCTTTGGAATCCCAGCTGAAAAATATACACTTGGAATGAAAAGACATTCAGAAAAACATTCATTCTAAGTTTTTATATCATGAAAGCAGCATTTTACGAGGATAAATACCATTCGGTGTACCCATAGGACATAGATCTGTAGAGGAAGCAAACTGGCCCAGGACAGTTTTGGGGAAGGTCAATTTGTTTGAACTCTGTTCAAGGCAGAAATTTGCTGTAAGAAATAGAGTGTGACTGTTGATAATCTTGTGAATTTTGCATTAAATTTAATAGAGCTTATGGATAGTTCAACATAAATGAAAATTCTGCAATATTTTAAAGATCCAGTGTGTAATTTTTTAGGATCTATTAACAGAAATGCAATATAATATACATAACTATGTCTTCAGAGGTGCATAAAGACCATCCATAACTATGTGTTATGTTTTAATTATCTTAGAATGAGCTATTTCTATCTATATTACCCCTTGTATGGAATTCACCATGTTGTTTCTACGTTGTTTCTACGGAGCTTGTTTTTTTTAATTCACAGAACAAAATTATAAATGCAACACTCATGTTTTTGCCCCCATTTTTCATTGGCTGAACTCCAAATTCTAAGACTTTTTCTGTGTTAACAAAAGGCCTATTTCTCTCAAATATTGATCACACATCTGTCTAAATCTGTGTTAGTGAGCACTTTTCCTTTGCCAAGATAATCCATCCACCTCACAGGTGTGGCATATCAAGATACTGATTAGACAGCATGATTATTGCACAGGTGTGCATTTGGATGGCCACAATAAAAGGCCACTCTAAAATGTGCCGTTTTATCAGACAACACAATGCCACAGATGTCGCAAGTTTTGAGGGAGTGTGCTATTGGCATGTTGACTGCAGGAATGTCCACCAGAGCTGATGCCCGTGAATTGAATTTTAATTTCTATACCATAAGCGGTCTGTTAAGTGGCCTGTACCTCGGTGGTTAGAGTATTGCGTTAACAATCCGAGGGGATTGGTGTCTGCCAAATGCTTAAATGTAATTGTATCCAAAGGCGTTTCAGAGAATTTGGAAGTACATCCAACCAGCCTTGCGCAGACCATATGTAACCACACCAGGCCAGGACCTCCACATCCAGCATCTTCACCTCCAAGATCGTCTGGGACCAGCCACCCGGACAGCTACTGCAACAATCGGTTTGCATAACCAAAGAATCTCCTGCACGAACTGTCAGAAACCGTTTCATGAAAGCACATCTGTAAGCTCGTCGTCGAGATCCTGAGGCCCATCCAGGACCTTCACCTCATGTTGCCGCATGATAATGCATTACCCCATGTTGCAAGGATCTGTACACAATTCCTGGAAGCTGAAAACATCCCAGTTATTGCATGGCCAGCATACTTGCTGGACAAGTTACCCATTGAGCATGATTGGGATGTTCTGGATCATCGATAAGACAGCGTGTTCCAGTTCCTGCCAATATCCAGCAACTTCGCTGGATATTGAAGTGGATGGATTATCTCGGCAAAGGAGAAGTGCTCACTAACACAGATTAAGGCAGATTGGTTAACCAAATTTGAGAGATATAGTCCTTTTGTGTACATAGAAAAAGTTTTAGATCTTTGAGTACAGCTCATGAAAAATGGGGGCGTTATAATTTTGTTCAGTTTATGTCATCTACTACAGCAATGAAACAAAAGGGAGGGCAAGGGAGGGGTAGAGTGATGCGTTGGTTGCAATTTGCAGACACAGATTGGCTAGATGCCGCTAAATTCATACACTGGACCTTCAACATGTTATTTTAGATCAACTGTCCCTCTAAGTACATGTACAACATAAGCTGTCAATGCATAAAAATGTATAGTCTATACACATTCTACAGACAAATATACTAAACACATCTTTACATAAATTTGCAGTGTAAAATGTGACCAAATATGTATACAGTAATACTGCTTGAGAAAAGAGGTTATATCAACATTTAAATAAAAATATAATGGTTTTACAAATGTTGCAGGTGGATCCACTCCAATCATGCGAACAGAGACAAAATCCATGTATGGAGACCCCCCCATTTTGGCAACCCAGATTAGTTGTGCTGTTGAGCGTTGTTGCACTGTTGACTTGGAATGTACTACTGGTTGTTGCAACGTTGTGTGTTGTACTCCTGACTGTTGCGTATTGGAGTGTAGAACCGAAGGTTGTTGTGTTCTGGAGTGGTGTTGCTGTGGTGTAGTTAACTGTGTTGTTTTGAGACCAACCCTTTTCAAGAACAGCTGTTTACAGAGAAAAACATTATTAATCTTGCCTAGTCAGATTTATAATTATCAGCATAAAGTCTGTTGAGCTTTAAGCCAATGTTGGACAAAACTGCCGCAGATAAAAAAACTATTCTGCTATAAATAAAGATAATCTTTATTGTTTATTGCAAAAGCGTTGTAAATCTGTCTGTAAGTGAGTCTTTACGAAACGTTCAGAAATAATGCATTAGCTAACATTAACTAACAATAAAGAATCCTACTAAAGCATTTATGAATCGGAGTTCAAGCTCATTTCAGCATGTACTAATCCATTTTTTAAAACATAATGTATAGTATGTGAACATTAGGTAATGCACAATGAACTGACATCAACAACTGTATTGGCATTAACCAACATTAAATGGTTAATAGATCATGAAAAACGATATTGCTCATTGTTAGCTCATGCATATTGACTTTATTATTGACTAATTCAATTTTATAGTACATTTATAAAGAGACTTACAATACCAACTGCTTTACAATACTTTTTGTACACTATGTAACGGATGGTTATTGCACAACTTAATCAAATGCAAATTAGTTTTCAGAGTTTTTAGAACAGTAGTCTGTAGTGTACCTGCGGTAATCAAATTAGTTTATGTAACTGCGCTCGTGTGAACGCAGAATGGATACACTGTGAAAATACTATGGTAATATGCAAAGAACTCTTACTCACGCCAACAGAATTATAAGAGAATACAAAAAGATATGAACAAGGGTAAAGTGTTTTACTAAAAATACACATACCGATGAACCAACAAAACAACCCACCCTCATGAAAAAAAAAAAAGATTAATGATATTAGATTAAAAGTAATCAATCTATGTGACGATCATTGTTTTAATTCATTCGTATAATCGTTTTAAACATTTTAAAAAATCAATCTTACCCAAGGTAAAGATCAAGAAAATACAGATGTCCTTTCCAGACATGATGGATAATGTCAAACTAGTACAAGTCTAACAACCACTGAACAACAGAATGACTCTTATCACTGTCTGCTTTATAATGCAGCAGAGTGGGCAGTACATCAATGGACGAAATCTAATTTACAAACATAAGAGGCGGAGACTAATCACCTAAAGTGAGACACAATAGTAAGAAAACCACTGTGACACTTCATTCACATGGTATTTTTAATCCGGAATAAAACACAGGAGTCTTTGTGTGTACAGTAGCTTCTCTCCTCACACATCAGTGTATCCACGGAAATGCTCCCTCCTACCTTAAAGAACTTCTTACTCCACAGATCGCAGCACGTTCTCTCCGTTCCACAAACGCTCACAGGCTCCTTCCTCCAAGGACCAAGACTCGCACAATTGGGGACAGAGCCTTTTGTGCCGCTGCCCCTCGCCTGTGGAATGCCCTCCCTGAACATCTGAGGGCTCCACAAACGACTGATGGTTTTAAAAAGAGCTTAAAAACATACCTTTTTAAAAAATCCTTCAATGTCCCTTCTTGAACATATGAGGGCTTCACAAATGACTGATTTTTATGTTTCTCTTAGTGCTTAAATTGTGTGAATCTTAGTTGGCATTTGTTTTTAATTGACTTCTTAAATTGCTTAATTAACTGTTTTATTTTATGACTCTTTTGTAGCACTTTGAGATTTTCCTTAAAATGTAAAGTGCTTTATAAATAAAATGTATTATTATTATTATTATTAGTACAATCATAGGCAGATTTTGTGTCTATGGGGGCAAAAGCTGCTCCAGTGACAATAATGAACTGTTCACTTGCTGCTGAAAGAAGAACAAAGAGATTAACTACTAGCGGGCATAACCCCATCACACCCAGAGAGACAAACTGTACACACTTAAAACAACGCAAACAGAAACTCACCAACTGGTATTTTAAAGCAAAATAGCTAAACCACAGCAAGGTACAAATGAACAATGAAATTAGCTCATTAAAGAAATTGATGTGAAACTTATAAGGTGATGTGATGTTTTTATTAAAAAAAGAGTTTTAAATTACTGAATTGTATAGTACAATAACATATTTGCCTATTGTCAAAGGCTTCTTCATGGTTAACTCTGACCAGCTTAAAGAGATCATACAGTACAATGTAAACAACTGAGTCAACACTTTTGTTTACATACTGCTTTTGAATATCCACTTGAGACCATTTACTGCAAAAAGAAAACAGCAAAGACTCAATGACTGATTGAAATTCACTTAAAGATTCATATTCGTAACATCTTCACGTGACTTACTTGGCATGTCTGTTATATGTGGATTTTACTCCAGTTCCAGGGATTCGTATGACGGTCACCATGGTGTAACTGTGGATGCTGTCCGCATCATCAGTGTATTCTGTAGTAAACACACAATTATTTACAATCTGTCCACATCAACCAAAGTAATACCAAGGGATGGTATACCAACCACAGTACATATAAATATAACATGTTAACACAACTCACAACACTTGTTTGTTAAAATATTGCATATTAATGAGTGTACTAAACGCACCAGGTAGCCAAGCAACAGTAAACTGACTGAAGCCATTTGACTTGGCAAAAGATTTTTTTGCAACGTTATTTGAATCAATAAAGTTTGCAAAGGCTTATTATACATGTGTGTCTTATATTTTTCTTAATGTCCTTTTAAAGCATTTAAATAGTAATACAAATATTAAGCCCGTGACGGCGGTGACCCTTATTTTCATAATCACATTTAACACTTCACAAAAATCAACGTCCCAGTTTAAAGAAAGCAAATAAGTCAATGTTTACATGTAAAGTAGCAGAACTCTCGTCTCATGACTTGGCGTTTCAAATCTCAGAGAGTGATGTGAAGGCCATCAAAGATCACCGTGTCGTGTGTTAGTTTACTGAAAAACTTATAATGAACACACGGCATGTTGACTCGGCTGCGTTCTGATGCCCCTGCAACAATAACAACAGATCAATGAATGCAATAAATTGCAGAAATGCAGAAGAAATTAACAGACAGGCCAGGGCCCTTTGTCTCAGCTATGAATAAAAAATGCTAATTCGTATTTTCTTATTATTGATGTTTTGCATTAATTTTGCCATTCTTAGTAGTACAGATCACTTTAAAGGGATAGATTTCACAAAAAAAAATCATTACTCACCCTCAAGTTGTTCCAAACCTGTATCCATTTAATAAAGAAGCACATAATGACAAACCTAATGCCTTTTTGGATAAAAAGCACAGCCTCGTGGCAGGTGCCCCCAAGCATGAAAGTGAAACTCCTAACACCTAACTCTGTCTGAAATATTGTGTGTATAATGTGTTTGGATTCACACTCTGTACAAAAAAGACTAACCCTCTGCCCGAAATCTCCTACTTCCATACTTTAAGGTAGGCAAAAATGAGTCATGAGTAGTATGTCCGAAACATCACTATGCAGAAAACAGTAGGTGAGAAATAACCAGATGGTCTACTGCTTCCGCCGATATTTGTGAGTGTGCATCAGATGGACTCTTCTCTTTCCCATGATGCAACGGGAGCTGAGCAATGGTCAAATTTCAAAATGTAATCAAATAAAAATAGTGGAAAACTTCCACTTGGGAGTTTGTTTTTTAAATGTAGTTACAGATTAATGAATTAATCCGTCATTAATTTGACGCCTAGGTACAGGTTGATGATGATACGTCATAGGTCAAAGAGCATACATGTCACATGATAATAAAACATGGCAGATACAGTACGTCTGGAATCTATTCATACTACCCCCATACATACTATATAGAACGTACTGTTTTAACGGTCGATAGGTTCTTCATTTAAATCAGTGAGTACTGTCATATAGTATGCGATTTTGGACGCAGTGTAAGACCAAACAAAGTTCAAAATGACTAATGTGTTGCTGTTCTGTCTTTTGCTGTTAAATAAAATAGTTTATCAATAATTAAACAATACAAATCATAAATAATAACTAATACATGACTAATATATAACAAAACAATTTGTTTTCTTATCCTCATGTCAGTCCAAACAAATATGCATGTGGAATATGTTATCTGAAGCAAACTTCATAATTTCAACACAGCCATTTTTCATAATATAAGTAAAAATAAAGTAATCATAAGGAGTGGTTTCATTGGCATTGTTCCTTTAATCTCTGGAAATCATTTACATATTATCTGTTTTAAATATTATGAGAAGACAGTATAAACCTTTCTCTATGAATATCATGCTATACATTACAATATTATAATTTGACTAGAATGTTATTTTATTTTGATGTTTTTTTCAGAATATAAGAATAAGAATATTTGGAAAACATGTTTTTGATAAAGGAGAAAAGGGCATTTACACTTCTACCATAGAAACATTAACATTTTAACACTAGTCAATTGGTTTAAAAATCTCTAAAACACATGAGAGAAAATAAAGGTTGAGTTACCAGGCAATTGCTTGCTATCCCTAGATAATGGAGAAAATATTGGCAAAAAACAGCTTGAGATACTGTGTAAAAAAACTGTAATTTTACACAATTTGACTGTTTTTTTTTACAGATTTTTCACATATATTTTTTAAACATTTATTTAACCGAATTTTACTGTTATTTAATAGATGTTTAATCTATTTTCGAAATATCAGAAAACTACTGCAAACATAAAAATATATGACAAAATTGTTATTTTACAGGATTTCAGCGGATTTTTACAGTGTTGGCCAATTGCTGCGTGTGATCCCTGTTTTTTTTGTCCAGAAACAGATCTGGTTTTATGGAACTGTATTTGATTCAGTCTTGAAATCCGTATTGTAGCGAGCTTTCTTCTGGAGAAATGGCTTTAGTGTGAAGAAAATAAAAATCTGAACACCCTTTAAAAGACCAAAACGAAAAGTCAGTCATGCAAACATAAAAAAATCGAACAAGATAATAAAATATCACCCACTCCTTTAGCTACCATCACATACATCTCAGTTGTATTTGTATTAATGCAAATTGAACATAAGGAAATAAAAGTGCATAACCACACCTGTGTTGTGTTGCAGAGACAGAAGAGCGCACTCAGAATGATGTAAAGCGTTTTATCGTGAGTGATGAGCACAAAGTATCCGATGACCCAAGACAAACCGAGTACCACAGCCAGAGAGAAACTACTCAGAATCTTCTTTTTTAAAGGAGTTGTCCGTGAACTTAATAAAGAAAATCCTGTTAGTTACCACAGATCCCTCAGTTTGTAAAAACAAGCAATTTGGTCTACCAAATCAGACAATTTCAACAAAAGGATATTTTGTTGATGTTTTGATGTTTATGATAAAAAAATGTAACGCTATTTTTTACTACATGAACCTCTTCAGGTTGGGCTTTGCACGGCAGATGGTGAGAGAGAAGTAGACCAGAACTACGATGTTAAAACTGAGCATGACAGCAAGAGGGAGCAAGAAACCCCACAACATGGGCCGCTTAGGATCAAACCTCCCCTCCTTATCCAGAGACGCCAGCCAACAACTGCAATAGACCAAACGGAAAAAAAAAATCAATTGTTTGAACTGGTTGAATCTTAGAGAATTACTGTACAGCCAACTTACAATTCTTCTTGTCTATAGCCTAAAGGGTCTTTGAAGCTGTAAGTTGTGCCCAGTGAGATGCCAACAATAAGAGCAGGCAGACCTTAAACATGAAATCCAAAACGTGAGTTGAGACGGTCTCAATGATTCTCAGTCAAGTTGACACACTTGAGACTGTAATGTAACGTACCCCAGCCGGCTATAATGGCAAAGACAAGGAAACCCGCTGGTGGACCATTTAAGGCATTTCTAATGAGAAAGAACACGTGAGCGGCATACATGATGTTCCAGGTAAAGGTGGCGAGCAGGAAGTATTGAAGCAGAGCCGTGACTGGTGTACATGGACCCTCATCCAGCGCCTGATGCCAATCTGAAGCAGGTAGAAGGTTCATCAACGATTTTGAGTTATTCTTGTGCTGGATGGGGTTGTTGATTCCAAAGATGAAGATCAAGTAGAAGAAGGTCATGCACACACAGATGTTTACTAAGAGCATGGTGGAATTGGTTCCTCTTGATTTCCTATAGAGAAAGTGGGTCATGTACATTTTTGAATAAATCGTAATAACGATTATATTATTCCATTTAAAAGAAAGTTTAAGGGGTTTCAAAAAATCATATGGTTTCAAAAAGTACAGTATTAGACATGGGATCAGTGCGATAGCATGCTATTCAGATTAGGGGTTCATGATATATCTACATTGACAATAACTGTGACATTAAAAACCACGATTGACAGTGTTGTGGGAATAAACACATATGAAGATCTAATCTAATTGATCTAATGTACCTTAAATTTAATTTGTTACGCCACAATAATCCTGCAGTAAAAATCTGATATTGTGACGGCCTTATTCAGAGAAGTCAAAAGAAAAGTTGAAAAGAGAAAAAAGTGCACCTATTCCTAGATGCAGCTGAACAGAAACAGGTCGACACAGAAATGTTGTCATAGTATGTCCAATATAGCAATAATAAACCAAAACACTACCAGTGATGTAATATTGTATCCCGAGACACACATGAACCAACGAGTAAATTGACATACATATTGTTTAGGGCTAATATATGTTGTGTTGGTTTCAGTATTGTTAAGTAAGATGGAAGTGTTTTGGAGTTTGAACATTGGTCCTGTATCTAGAAATTATATGATGACATTTTTATATAAAAAAATATTTGTGTCCGTCTTAAAAGGTAACTCATATACAGTACATCTGGCATTATATATAAAGTATGGTATAGAGAGAATAAATGATAAAATAATCCTAATCTTAGTGTGAACTGTTTGCTTTAATGGTTTTCCTTTAAATTATGAGTTGAATTGAATACAAAATTCACAGCATGTTTCGTAAACCTGTAAAAGAAATGGACATGATTCTTGAATTGGCATAATCTGTACTTACCTGGTTCGAATTTGATAAAGTACAGTGAGCACCAATCCCACAAGAGACATACTGCATCCAAGAATGCTAATCCAGTTTAACGCCTCAGAATATTGATCATCTGCTTTGTAGCTCTGCAGGACACATTACATACGTTTTTCATGAGTTTTGCATTTATTTATCTTTATCTAATAGTGGATTTTTCTAAAACTGATCTGTTTAAATCAATTTCTTCTAGATTCCAAGTAATAGTTATTTGCAGGGAGATAGATGAGTAGATGATAAACTAACCATTAGAATTGCGAAGTTGGTGGTGTGGTTGCATTTACACTCCACGCCTCCAGAGGGAGTGAGTATTTTATAGCATCCCTCTGTGCTCCAGTCTCTCTCAGTGTAGTCCCAAAACACACACGCAGAGCTGTGAGGCGTTACTCCGGATATGTTCTGAAAGTAGAGTTTCAAGCAGTGTCTTTATGTGTCTACATAAACATACATTCATGTGCTTTGTTTAACACAGAAGGCTGGGAATGAGACACATGGGATGATGGTTTACTTCGGCTAAAATCTCAGCCAGCAAGGTCACTTTCGTTGGGGATTTTCACCAAGTCATAACAATGTGTTCAGTAAGAAAACAATTTAATTTTGACAAACCGAGAGCATTGTTAAGTGCCTCGTTGATCAAAAGTTCAAGGGCAAAAGTTCACTTTTCTTTTATTCATATTTGATGATGAGACGGATAAAGTGCTTCTTCTTTTTGGTTGTCGTCGTATGGCGAAGTGCTTCAATAATTAGATTCACGTTGACCATGTGCATCCTAAAGCGAAAGGCTATCGTTCCCAATGGCGCCGGATGTAACAGCCTGGCTGAGATTTTAACGTAAGCACGTCATAGACCCGTTTGCATACACCCCATTTTTGAAGTTTGAAGTCATTGTTTAAACTCACTTTTAGATATCATAAACACACGTGACAGTGTTACATGTGTTCATTTACCTTGGGCATGATGTTGAATTTTATATGATCGAGTATTTGTTTGTCCGTGAGACCGGCTGACACTACCCTTCTCTTGGTGCCTATTTGCATATTAAAGCTTTTCGACTTGAAAAAGTGATCGTTTTTATACATCACCACTCCAATACCTACATTTCGGTTCTCTACAGAGAGAAAAAGGGCAGGTGTAATAAAACCAGTGTTTCTCAGTTATGTCCTCGAGATGGTTTTGAAAATAACTGCAAGAACAACGGAAAAATTTATGGTACCCAGGTTCTTCTGGACATCTTTTTGCAGGTGAAGAGTTAACTGGATCTCAGCAGGATATCCTGAAGAGGATCTTGTGCTAGCAGCTTCTGTGCCTGGGCCTAAAAACGTCTCTGGAAGTAGAGAAATGCAAAATTTGTAATAAGCATGGTATCTGATATATACACATCTCTCACAACATTCAAAAAACTACTTAAAACCCATCTCTTCTGTGAATACTTACAAATGATATTAAAAAAACACTAACCCTCTATCTTTCTCTCAACAGGTAGTGGTCTAGCTTGTGATGAAATCCTTAACAGAACCAACCCTCTATATGAATTAGTCTATGCTCAATTGTTTTAACCCAACCATGGATGAAAAACCCATTATGTATTACCCACTGGTTGGTTCCGTCCATACAACAACCATGAGTTGAAATCAACCCAGCATCAATACCTCTCGCAGAACCTTGGAATATTTAAAAACTAAAAGAGAAAAATCAAAAATGTATGTATTTTTCAGACTATAGACTTACCTGTTCGTCTGTAGAGCTGCACTTGCGGAGTCCCGCTCGGCACCTTAATGTAATGAATAGCCAGGTTTGGCTGCACCAGGCCACCAGATGTCGTATCGTTCATACTCATGTACAAAGCAAAATCCTCCAAAGTCTTAGTAAGACTAAAAGTATAACAAGCAAAGGTGAAAAACTAATTTTTCCATCCTGACCAAAATGTTTCTGCTTAAGTTATTGTGCCTTACAAAACACTTTCATGGCAATATGTGTATGGTGTCAGTACTGCCCTTACAATCAATATAATTGTTACTGCAATAACATAACACTAACATGCAATTTATCACAACAGCTTTGTTTTATTTATGTATCAGTGGTACATGCACTAAAATTGGCTGTTTAATTATTGATAGATAGTTCTTGTTTGAACAACAGTACTTCTCAATAGCTGTGTAAGAGTCTTCAGAGTATTGGGTATGAGCAGCATCCATTAGTTGACTTATGGTGGTCAGCACTGCCAATACAATCGTCTATACAATAAAAATATACATTTGTATTGTTAGATTACATATATTGTTACATTTTTAACAAGTAAAAACAAGCGAAGCCTGTCCTACAATCCATGCAAAGGCAAATTTTTGTAGGGAACACATATTAAAGGGGATGTCTGATGAAATTTCACTTCTTGAAATTTTGTTAGTGATTAGTATAGTTGCGATAATTAAAGTTCACAGTACACAAAAATGTGTACGTGTAATAAATAAAGATTTTTTATTGTGAAACCGAAACATAAATACCTATTGATTCGAACATCATATACATAAAAAACGAAATAGGCAAAATAGGACCCCTTTAAAAGGCTACGTTGTAGAGTTTTGCAAATTGCCAGTATTGGTGATCTCTGGCAACTATAAAATGTATTTTACATGTGTTCATTGCTGATTATAAAACATTATATAATAATTCAGTATAATTCCTTATTTCTTGCCTTATTTAACAGTTTGGAGGACAGCAGTCTACGGGCAGTAGTAGCAGCTGAGGTGATGTTCTCGTGGGTTAGTTGTTCTGGTTTGGATGTAAGCATCTGTGTTCTGGAAGCAATGGACCAGTGGTTGTCCAAAGAGTTGTCAGATGCCTTTATTAAATAAACAAAAATAGAAAAACTTGACAGCATGAAAAAATCAAATGCAAAAACACTAACCCTCTCTTTTCCTCTCAGCAGGTAGTGATCCAGCTTTTGTTTAAACTAGTAACTTTGTGTTAGCACCTATTGTATCGCTTATTGCTAGCTTAACTCTCTGTAAGTCGCTTCGGATAAAAGCGTCTGCTAAATGACTAAATGTAAATGTAAAAACCAAGCTCAGAGTTTGGTGGTTATACCTTGGGTCATTTATTAAAATTGTATTAACTAGGGCTTAAACTAGCTTCCACATCTTCTTCTAAGTTAGAGAATGAACATTGCCAGGCATGTGCTATAATGAGAATGATTGGGTTGTGGCTAAAAGGGATACAGCTACGTCCCCAAACCTTGTGAAATATCCCCAGATGAGCGCTGTTTTCACATTAATCCTACCCCGATGCTAAAATCTTGCCATTATTGGCCGTGGTGTATTCCTTCTAGCCCTAGCCGAAGGAATGATGACTTACATTGACCATGTCTTGCAGGATCTCCAGTGTCCAGACACAGTTCATAAATCGAAATTCACCAAATGAGCGAGTGGAGTTCAAACAGACAGCTGATGCCTTTGGGACAAAACCTACTGTAAACAAGAGAAACACAACAGAGATTAAAAAGGTTTATTAACGCTTGTTTTACTGTGTGTAAAAAATTGGGGAACATTAGATACCATTGATTGTTCCTTGAGGACATAATTGTGTTGAATAAGCAAGCTGACCAACCTCCGAAAGTGGAAATGTGAAACCATTTACTGTTTCCTCCTGACAGAAATTACCTGCAACAATTTTATAAATTGTTTAGATTTTTTTTAAATACACCTTATTAAGCAAGCAATGACCTGTGTCATTCTCAATAAGATAAACCACACATGAGAAATGTTTATTATCTTGAATGTTTCTCTAGAACCTCAATGGGATTAAAGAGAGATAAACTGAAACTCTGCAGGACATCAAGCATTGCTTTAGTGTTCTTGAGAATTGATCTTACTTATATTACAGGTATCGCCGGTCCATTCATCAGGACAGAGACACACACCAGTGTCTGACAAAACCCCTACCAGGCACTGTAAGGTGGGCTGGGGTGTTGTAGAGACCAGGTCAAGGGTCATGTTAAGCCATGTAGTATTTTGGCCCTCGGTCCACACGGACTCGTTTACTGAGTCAAAGGTAGTAGCTATGGTGGTGTCAACAGTTTCTGAGGTTGTGGTTTGGCCGTCAGTCGTAACAGACTCATTTCTGACGTTAAATGTAGTAAGTGTTATGTTATAACCTGAGGTTGTCGTTTCCTGTGCTGATGTTATTATTATGTTATAGAGCGACATCTGGTTTAAAAAAGCTGTTGAAAAGAAAAAATATGGATTTAGATCATTGATGGGTTTATTAAACCGAATGTGTAAATTATCCCAAACATACTTTATTGACAACTTCGCAAGATGTGTAAACACTGGTCCAGAGGCACTTCCGCAGATTCATTTTTAGTTATTGTTAAATTATTACATCCACGAATCGTAAATATTGTTTAACATTTTGATTTGGTTAAAAATGTTCTGTTGGTTGTATTTTGTTCAAACGTTTGTGTAGTATTAAAAATTCAAAAAGGAAGTTTTTCTGGACCGGCGTTGATGACATCATCTGAAGTAGTCATAAACTACTTGATTGATTGGATTGATTTTAATAATAATTATGGGTGGGCTCCACTTCTACTGCGCCCATTGCACGAAACTCAAAAACGCACATTTTTTTTTAAATGGCAGTGACACATGCAAATTGCACGAATTTAGAACTATCAATATTATTACTAAAACCAATAATAATAAATGGCATTGACTTTACAGCGCATGCTGAGTTATATTTCATATTAAGAGAATCTGTGCGGTTTAGTTACATTTAAAGGCTGTCAAAATTGTAAAAAAAATATTTATGTACATGCCCCATCAAGAGCCCATTCAGTCTTTCAACATCCATGAATAAATAGGAATTAAATAGAAATGCAAGGGGACATGTGTTATTACTTAAAATCTGAATAAACCATTAATTCACCAAGTAACACTTTGTTTAACTCTAGGCATCCTGTGGTTGCTAGGGGGGATTTGATTTTTTTACATTAAATGTGTTTTTTGTCATGACGGTACAATTTAACGTAAAATTAAAGATTGGAATATTTCCATTTTCTTTTTAAAAAAACAAGATTCTAGAAAATAACAAAATAACAACATTCTCAAAATTATTAATAAAATAAATGGGAAAAATAGATAACATGATCATAACACCCAAAAAACATAACTCACATTTAAAGAAATATAACACACAGTTTGAATTCTTTGGAATATAAATAAAACACGTTTTTGTAAAATGTAAAGTTTATTTAAATGTGGAATTATAATGATAGAAATACTGTACTGATAAAAAGGACGTTTTGTAATTCAAGGGTCTGTAAAAGTAGAAACCTCTTCTCTAAATATTACACTATGTGATGGTTATCGTCTGTATGGATCTATAATGTAACAATAACACACTTACCTGAAACAAATATGAGCAGCAACATATGCATCGTGTTCCTGTTAATGATCAAAGTTTGGCTCTCTTCCTATGCATGTATGTTTTTGACTTATGTAGGAGGATGACACATGAGTAGTTTGACATATTTGCATTTCAAGAAAAAAAATAGGACCCATGGTGTATGTAGATAGCAATAGCTTATTCTAAGATAAGAAAAAGCATAGTGCTTCAAAACGTAAGGTACACATGTTTATGTATATTACATTGCATTTGTGTCAATGGAGCCTCCAAAAATGACACACTGTACATTTAAAGAGAAATAAACACATCTTTATTGTTTCATAATGTTTCAACATAAAAAGACTTTTTAAAAGTTATTTACCAACTAAATTTCTTCTTATTTGATAATTAAAAAGTAATGTCTTTATTTAAAGAAAAGAAAGTTGAGTTATACAGTACAATTTATTTCTATGCACACAAAAGTATAATATTTGCATTGTATTGCACTGTGTTTTCCTGTTATCAGAAATGTCCAGAAAATGATCAGAAAATATATTTTTCTTAGTTTTTGCAGTGCTTATGTACATTATATGCATTGGGAATTCTTGTTAGTTGGGAATAGGCTTAGGTTTTGAGCAAACTGTAGATGGGGAAAATACAAGCGTCAATCGAGAGATGAAGTAAGCATAATTTGAAATGTTAGAATTGAATCAGATTTTCATTAACCCGTCAAACCAAAATAAAAATAAAATACCAAAAGTGTTTGCCATAAATTCCATCTTGAGCTTCATGGAACAGGTGCAATGTGTGTTTTCTATGGTTTATCAGAACCAGCATTGTTTCACTTTGTTACTGATCTATCCTTGATTCAGTCTGTTGTGAAAAAAATTAAAATGCGAACACCCTTTAAAAGACCAAAAAGAATAGTCAGTCAGCATTAAAAGTTGACATTAATGCAAATTGAACATGAGAAAATAAAAGTGCATTAACAAGTGTTGTGTTGCAGAGACAGAAGAGCTCACTACTGTCAACTTACAATTCTTCTTGTCTATAGCGTAAAGGTCATTGAAGGTGTAAATTGTGCCCAGTGAGATGTCAACAATAAGAGCAGGCAGACCTAAGACATAAAATAAAAACTTAAGAATAAAGACATGTAGAGGCTCCTACACTCCCACATGCATAAAACACAACTCAACACGTAAAGAGCAATATACACACGCAATGACACATAATACCTTATATTATATTGATGCATCGTTTTTTAAATAAATAAATCAGATGTTTTTCGATTGTGATTTTATAGTTAATACATCATGAAACTAAAAAATTAACCACGCTGGTTTCAAGGATACTTAATTCATATTTAAGCAATAAAACAAAACACTTAATTTCAAACTGCAAAAAGACATTCGTACATAATGTTGCAGTGAGAATAGAAGAGTTCAAGTGTTTTAGACATTAGCTGTTCAATTATTAATAAGTTAATAAATTGATTAAATTACATGTATTTTTCATACCTGGAGGGTTTAGCCAGAACTCTGTGGACCCCTAGGGTTCTGTGTTCAATAATATTATTTTGTTTTACTAAATGCACCATTACACTTAAATAAAGTTAAAAATATTTGTCAATATTATTAATAAAAGTTATCATATCTTTTCCTTATTAAAATGTATCGCTTAACAAATGAGACATGGTTAAGAGTGGATCTATAATGTAACAATAATACCCTTTCCTCAAACCAATACGTTCACCAACATATGAATCATGTTTCTGTTAATGATCCAAATCTGGGTCTCCACCTCAGCATGTATGTTATTGACTTACGTAAGATGATCTCAAATGTCCTGTTTGACGTATATATTTGCATTTAAAAAGGCAAATGTACACAATATGGACGTGGTACTAGGCAATGTATTGCAAAAACCACACATAACATGAAACAGATATGGCTGGCAGGTCACATTATTTGCCTGTATTTGGGTGTTAGTAGTGATGTCACTGTTTGATGTTAAACTTTAAACAATTATTTAATGTTAAAGGAATATCACTGCAGACTAAATATGTCCTGCTATTTGTAACCAAGTGACATTTTGATGGAAAATTATTATATAAAATTTTGCATGAGTCAAACGTTCCACCTAAAAATTGTAAAGTTTGACAAATAAAATGTATCTTATGCAATTGTAAATTATAAATATCAATATTGTCAAATAATGTAGTATTGAGGAACTGGTTCTTCTATTGAATGGCTGTGAAGACCATTTTGAATCTAATTTAGATGATTTAAGCTTGTCATCATTCATTTTCTAATTCAAAGCAAGCCCATTTATTAGATGCAAATAACCGTGAGTGCAAACTGAACATGCAAACTTCTCATTTCTTTACGGCTTATGCTCGCTAATGGCCAAAATGAGGTTGAGATGAGGTTCCTTTATGGGTTGCATTGTGCCGGACACCTGTTTGCTTTTGCTAGAATTCTGAGAAATATTTTCATGCACACAGGCCAGCGCCTTTCCGACCCTAAACAACTCCAGTTCACAAATAAAAGTCATAACTTTTCTATACTTCCGTCTTTCGTGTGTGGATTGCTCCATTCCACAACAAACAATTTAAGATAGTAATTTACACGAGCTACACATGTGAGATTGGTGCTTTGAAATACAAGAGAGGATACCTCCATCTCCAAGTCTAAAAAAGTAATATTAGTGACAGCATATTTGAAATGACATCAAGGTAACATGTACCTCAAAAACTTTCAAAGGACAAGAATAAAGCTGATCAAGACAAGAGCAAAGGTTAAACACCTTAATCTGTGTAAGTTTATGAAGCTTTGGAAACTTGTGCGAGTGATGGAGGATGCACGTTCCATGTAACCTCCGAAGTACCTCTGTTTCCTTCCACCTAGTTGGCAGACATCACTTGTATCCTCATGGCTAATGTTGTTTAAAATAGTGAGACCTAAAGAACTAGACATTCTAAACCTGAGTGGATCACACTGTTCGAGCCAACAAAACCTTTTGAAACGAGGTATTTCTTGAGGTAGTGAACCAGCCTTTATTTAACTTCAATTAACCTTTAAATCAGGTTTTATTGTCAGTTCAGATTAATGACTTACCAACATCAGTTTGTCTTTTTGACATTAAAACTGTAGACTTGTATTAAAGGCTTGTATTAAAAGTACAATAAAGTATAATGTCACTTTTTTGGCCAAAGTGAGTGACATGCAAGAACAGTTCTGCGTTTTCAGTTAGCAAAAGAATGTAAAACCTCACCCTTAGTTAATTATCTGCTCAATATTTCTATTAAAAACACAGCCTTAGGTTTATTTGCTCTGTTGTTAATGTCTGACTCTAAGCACAAGTACATTACAGGTCAAAACATACTATGTAACATTCATTCTTTACAGATCAAACCAGATCTTCTTTCAAATACAGATACATTTGCCATTATTCACACAAACATGTGCACAAGCAGCTTACAAAATTTAAGGTTTATGTATATACTTTTTTTAAAGGATTGGATAATGTGCTAAAGTTACTTTTTTTATAAGGATCTAAAAATATTAAGCCATTTTTTTAATGACTACAATTTTGGTAATCGATATACAAAGTAACTCACGTCAGATTTAAGAGCCACTGAGCAGCGCACAAAATTCAAAGTTACATGACAGTTTTTGAAGCAACGCATACTTGCATACTAATGCACAGTATGTAACACCCTAAAACGGCAAAAATGTTTACATATCACTTTGAAAATTATGACAAATTGTGTTATCAATATACAACTGTATAGAACTAAGATAACAACTCATGCATAAATTTGACCTTATAAATAATTAGAGATGCAACAATATATCTGCAAATATTTGTTAACGGTTGATAAAAGCAATTTTTCATGTTATTGGCCGATAGTTTAAAAACAGCCGATGATCGGTTCTGATTTCTCCTGTCAATCAAAAGAGGACAGAAAATGTAATGAATTTGTGCTCTGTAAACAGACAATGTGAAGAATCATCACCCTTTTAATGATCAATACTAATAGTCATTATACAAATTAATAACATTCAGAAAGTTAAGATATTTATTTAATCGTCTGAAGTGATATTGGCAAATATCACTCTGAATAATCGGCTATTGGTGAAGAAATTTAGTATCGGTGCATCTCTATAAATAATTACTGAATAATTGAATAAAAAAATATACATACACTGATTATATTTTGTGTTTAAAGTCAAGCTTTTATTTATCAACATAGACAAATGAGAGAGCAAAATATATTTTACAACATCAACAGGTATTGGTCTTACACACTCGCTGGTTCCTTATCATTGAACATATATCCCAGGGATGCTTCTATCCCATCGACTCCCTTGTGGGAGAGACCTGAGGTATCCGGTACAAAACAGATACTGACGTGTGGCAGTAAAATCAGATTTGTGAAATCAGATATTATAACGGCAAGTGAGATCTAAGCCTTCAAGCATATACAGTATGCGAATCACCGAGGTCTTGCTGTTGGCTCAGAGTCAATGTGAGAAAATAATTCAATGATTTTGGTCTCCTTTTAGGCTACAATTAGTTATTAAGGTAATACTCAAAATGCATGTCATCAAAGAGCCCTCTTAAAGAGGATGTAGACCCAAAAACATGTCACAATAATTCTGCAGTCTTTTATTTCTTCTTTTTGTCCTGTGTGTTGGTGAACCACACATCCAGCAGCTTTTTGCTGTAATAGATCTGCCAGCCATGCACTTGAACTGCAATAATCATGACCAAGTACATCACAGACACCGCTGAGAAGCCAAAGATGAACCTATAAGCCTTGCCGTGGCGATAAAGCTGTTGAGCGATGGGGAACATCTCCATTCCTCCATAAAGAATAGGAGCGACACTCAATAGCCCAGCACTGATCATTGAGATGACAAGGTAGCTGATGTTGTTTTTGGGCTGAGCCATGAAGCTGAAGAGAGTTGGTATGATGCTCAAGAGATAAAAGTATTCCCATCGGTACGGAGCGGCCACCACTTTATGCGATACTAGCTTTAGCTGGCTGACCACCACCTGTGCCGCTACAAGCGACCAAAGCACTGCTTGAGCGATGTTCAATTTCTTGATCTCAGACTTCAGCGACACACTGGGAGGAAGGGATACAGAAGGGTCGGATGAACGAGATTAGAGGATTTGAAGTCATCTTTATAAAGTGTTATGAGCTCGTTTCTAACTATGGTGAACATTTCTCCATTATGTCAAAATATGAAATACTAAAAAATATGTATGAAGATGGAAGTTATGGAAATGTGTGCGCACAAAATATGGCTAACGCATTGAAATTTGCTTAAATAATATTCCATGTCTTTGTTAATAAAAAATATGTTTTATACTTGAAAACATTTCATACATGAGGCCTACTGAAATGCAAATCAATTTAAAATTATTTTATCATTATGACTTTGGTTTAATTGCGGAACATGCCCATTTTGACAATTTCTATGAACTAACATTTAAAAAGAAAAATCGAAAATACTTATAATATATATTCTGGGTGTATCATCACAAATATCCTAGGTTTTGAACGTTAAAAATGTACTGCAAAACTGGAAAAACCCGAAAATACGACGCTTACTGTACACAGTAAATAAAGCTTAAAATGTCCCTATGAATCATATTATTTATCTGAACACAAAACACACCTAAGGATAACGGACACGTAACGTTACCTCATCTGATAGTGCGGCGCCACACGCTCGCGATGCTGATAGTCACCGCCATCAGTTCCTGAAGCTCGCGGTCCTGATCGTGATGCCATGGCAACCAACTACCTTTAACCTGAGGTAAATCTGTACAAGTTAAATTAAAAAGCATGTATAAAATCCTTAAGAGCCAAAGAACATAGTTGAAAAAAATACACATTTAAACTACGACAGTAACCTTGTTACAGACGGATATAAAAAAATTGCAAATCACAAATGGCAAAGGTTCACCCAACCCCACATACAATTTATACCGTACAAACTAAATGCAAACTATCTTCCTCTAAGAAAATGAACCACGGTTTAAATATATATTACACAGAAGGGTGCTTTTGGATAGTAAAATCAGGACCACAAAGATCAGAAATCGGTACGAATGATGACAGATCTAAAGTGTGTTTAATAGCAAAAGTACTAATACTGCGTTCTATATGGATTTAGGATATTTCCCACATTGAAACTGGAATATACAGTCTGAATTTAAGAAGATTAAGAGTATTTAGTAGATTACAACATTCATGTTATCAAAGCTTTACTACATGAAAACATTTATCAACTATAAAAGAGCGCAGTTCCAGAAATCACTTCCGGTCAAGATTATTTTAGTTTACAAACTACTTCAATGAACGTTCCTGTTCATTGAAATCAAATCAAATATTGACCTAAAAATTATAGGAAAAACACTTAACTGAAGAAAAATTTGAGAGGTTGCCTCAAAAATAAACTGAAGTAAGTTTAAAGCAGTGAAATTATAATAATAAACAAAAACTTCAATAAAAATAAATGAATCTTGTATAGCAACATTAAAAATAAAACCAATAAACTATAAAATGACAAAAGCATATACCGAAATTGCTTAAACTGTAAATAAAATTAGCACAAAAAGAAAAGCAGAAAGCTCATTTAAAATAGTTATAAAACTAAAATCAAAACTATAATAACTCTGGTTGAGGTGGGAAGTAACGTTATCTTTATGCTGCCATCACGTGCTCTTGGAAATTCATTAATTGCCACTTCAACCCGGAAATAATTGATGAAATGGTACTCTTTAAAAGTAAGCAGATAACATTACTTGCATTTGTTTAATGCTAGTTAATCATTAGTAACTTTATTGTTTTATATACTGTACGTAGATAAAACGTTTGTCCGAATATAGGATCTCATCAATTATTCTCATAAATGATTTGAGCAAACTTACCAAACATGAATATTAAAGCAAAGTACTTTAATGAAACGTATTTTCTCAATTTTAAAACTTACGTTAACTAATACATTTCGATATAGTTCGTGACCTTACGTTACTCCTGAACTAACTAACGCTACTAACCACCTGGTAAACAAACTAATTCACCCACAGTACGAATCTTTAACTGATCGATAATGTTTTTTTCGTTCCTAGAACAACAAAAATGGGTAAAATTAAGAGTCTAATCATCATGGCAACTTTAGATTTTGCTGACGTCTCGTAGCAGAAATATTTGTAAATGAGAAACAAATTGCTGTACAAATTCCAATACAATTATTCTTAATCGACTTAATATATAATGAAAAGCGCATTGATATTTGACTTATAAAACTAAGATAGCAAAAACATACCTTATTTTGACATGAACCAGCCAACTTCTTTCATACATACAGTAGTAACGTCAGCTACAGCAGCTCTTATTCTACAAGCGCATTCTGCTTGACATTAGAGTTCACTACCGCCAACCCTGGTGTGGAGACGAAATGACATCTAATACAATTTTAGTAACTGTACTGAAATAAGTTCAAGATTCAAGATTGTATGTTACATGAACAGATAAATGTATTAATGCTAAATGTTATTCTTATAATCTCTACAGACTGTGCAAACAAAACTCAAATAAATAAATGAAAGAACGAAGTCTAATATATCATTAAGCAAATTAAAAATCAAAAACTGAAACTAAAGACTGAACATTGGAATTAAAGGTTAAAATAAAATTTAAGGAATTAAATAAAAACATCTCAGTCAATAATATGATCAAAAAGAGGGAACGCCAAATGGGTTGAATTATTGGCATCCAGGTTGTCATCCACTGACTTTATTAAATACACTTTAATGAACTTTGAATTGTGAACATTAAGAAATATAGAATTCATTGATGCAAACTTCCAAAAATGACACAACATTTAGATGGTCAGAATTCTTTATTTGTTTAAGAGCCTATTACAAATGCATTCAACGTTACTCCACATTTCTTTGACAGTTTAGCACCATTATCAGAAATGAAAAACACCAAAATAAATTCTTTCATTTTGTGCATCACCATCACTTTGAACATATACAAATTTAGTGATTCAGTAGTAAAAGTAAAAATAAATTACATAAAAGTTTATACAATTTAAGAAAAATTAATTGTAACTTGGCGTGTGTGTTTTTGCACAGTACATACTGAATTAACAATAAACATCCTCGAGTTTGTTTTTATGACCAATGACCTTGAATATTGAAAACATGCGGTGTGAAAAAAACGTTTCTGATGGTGTTAGGAAGTGTGATCATTAAAAAAAAGTAGGCTTCATTAAATAAACAAACAAAAACAAACAAACACCTTAGTGCCCATATACTCCAATGAAATTCATTGAGATGGTACGATGAAAAATTAAAGACAGCAGAAACATAGTGCATATCCAACAAAAACAATCAAGCTAAGAAAACATTCTCACAATTTGAATACTGTATCATTTTATACTGATATGTAGTCAATATGACCCCAGCTATATTTTACCAATATAGTACCAAACAATAAAAAATATGCAAATAAATAATGTAATAAGAGATCTATCAAAGTGCTTACAATTTGAATGGAATACTGAATGTTGTAAAATATGGTAAGCCTGCTTGAAATGATGTAGCTTGTGTATGCTCAACACATAGTCTCACTATATTTGCAGTTCCACTTTGGCAATATATGCCACAAAGAAATATTAAATCAACTGATCCAAAACTATGTCTGTTTTATATGTGCTGTGTCTATGCCACATCAAAATGATGTTTCAATTCAAGTCGATTGAAAATGATATCTTAACGTTCAACTGTGTTTTTCCTTATTTTGACATGTAAGAAATGTCTCAGCAAGTATGGAACACACATATTTCATGGTTGACAGATTTTTCACATGTTTATATAGGATATAATAAATACCCAGAGAATGATGAGTGAACATATGGACCAGCATAAAGTCCAGCAGCTTGGTCGGATGGTAGCTGGACATACACAGTGTCTCCAGCTCGTAAGGGAAGCACTGCACTCCCTGATGCCTGATCCAGGTAACCTTTTTTGTATTCATCATACGTATACATAACTGGCTCAGTGTTCTTGTACAAGGCCACCCATAAGTTGCTTCCTTTACATTGAACATGGTAGGCAAAGTAGTAAATTCCAGGTATTGTGCAAGTGAAGATCCCTGTTTGAGGATTGTAATTCTGGTTGCCATTATACAGAATCTTGCTGAAGACAACTGGTTGCCCAACTAAAGGGAATGGTGTTGTTAGTTGTGCAGTAAATGCAGGCATCTCTTGGCCGTCCAAACCAATTATGGCTCCTCCAGGCTTTTCTTTCTTATAACCATCTAACCCAGGACCTTGGTCAGGAAGGATTTGCTCTTGACCAGGAAAATGAGCAGGGGGCCCAGGTGGGCCAGGTAGCCCAGGAGGACCAGGTATTCCAGGTTGACCAGGGAGCCCTCCAGGTCCAGAATTACCAGAGGGACCTATTGGGCCTGGAAATCCAGGTTTTCCCTCACCTGGTGGTCCTGGTTTTCCTGGCAACCCATAATCCCCTTTTGGCCCTGGGAGACCAGGTGGGCCTAATGGTCCTGCTGGACCCATTAATCCTGGGATTCCCATGGGGCCGGGTTGACCTCTCTCACCTGGAAATCCAACTTCTCCTTTTGTGCCTAGCTTTCCATGGACACCGGTTGTTCCAGGTAGGCCTCTCTGTCCATTTTCACCTTTAGGTCCCATGGGGCCAGGTATGCCTCTAGGTCCTGGTTGAGCTATTTCACCTGGGAAACCTGGTTTTCCTGGAAGTCCTGGAGGTCCTGGTACACCATTTTGACCCATTGTTCCTTTAGGGCCAACTGCACCACCCTCTCCTTTTAGACCAGGGAAACCATTCCCTCCAGGAAGTCCAATTGGACCTGGAGCACCTGGAAGGCCATTTGGACCTGGTGGTCCCTTAAATCCTGGAAGACCACCGTGACCCTTCTCACCTTTTGGACCTTGAGGCCCAGGCAAGCCACCATGCCCATTTTCACCTTTAGGGCCAGGAAAACCAGGCTTTCCGAATCCAGGCTGTCCTGGACCCCCGGGTAAACCAGGGGGGCCTGGCTCACCTCTTCCACCTGGTACACCTGGTTTCCCTGGGAACCCATCTGATCCAGGCTTACCCAGACCTGTTGGTCCTGGTGACCCAATTTGTCCCCTTTCCCCTGGTAGTCCTGTCAGTCCTGGTTCTCCAGGTGCACCAGGTTTACCTGGCTCTCCAGGAGCCCCGGACATTCCATTCTGTCCTGGCTTGCCAACTCCTGGTGATCCTTGTTGTCCTGGTAGCCCTGGAGGTCCAGAAGGTCCCCTTAAACCTGGTGCCCCTGGATGACCATTCCCATTGCTACCTTTTAGCCCTTGGAGGCCAGGGATCCCAGGGTGGCCTTTTTGTCCAGGTTCTCCACGGTACCCAGGTTGTCCTGGAAGTCCTTGTCCACCCGGTTTTGACACAGCTGGTAAGCCATGGGGCCCCGGAAGACCTGGAGGTCCTGGTAATCCTATTGATCCTTTACCACCAATTGGTCCCATCTCGCCCTTTGGTCCTTGTAAACCAAAACCTCCAGGTTTTCCTGGCAATCCTGACATTCCAGGCTTTCCAATCCCAGGGAATCCTGGAGGACCTTGGGGACCAGGTTTTCCAGCAGGTCCGGGCATTCCATTGCCAGGAAGTCCTGGTGGACCTTGAGGCCCTGGAGGCCCGATTGGACCAGGCTCACCAGTGATACCTTTCTCTCCCCTTGGAATTGTTTCACCTGCATTAAATAAATCGTAACTGTTCAGTATCTAGTAAATTGGACAACACAGGTAAATATCATAAATATTCAATAAAGGAATGCATTCCTTAGCTGATACAATTCTAAGACTGTGTTTCAAGCAACATTTTAAACCTACCTTTTCCTATATTGGGTTTACCCAGGTGCATGGGCATCTGTAGACGTTCTTTTCCCTTTCCATAATGCGGAAGCAAAGGCATCTCATTGCCATATGAAGGTTGTGGCATTTCTTTTCCATAGTAATGGTGTTGGGGTATCCCCTCATTGCCATGATGCATGAGAGGCAGTTGTGGCAGAGGCTGGTGCTGTTGCGGCAATGGCTGGTGCCTATAAAATGCCCCTGCATGGATATGATGTAGCAGACAAAGATGCTCCACTAGTACAATTAAGCGGGCAGAGAAGAGAGGCCCAGCCATGTCCTGTGGATTGGAGCAGAGAAGAAGTAGTTGGTGCTCAGAGAAATTATAAAACCCCTTCTTTGCACAAGCTTTCATTTTGTGAAATGTAACATGCTGAATATTAAAATCACAGAGATTTTAATTCCATCGACAGTACTAAAGTATTTTCACACATTTATCATTTTTTGATATTATTACTCATACACAAAAATTACAAGGTACTGGCCTTACACTAAGCTCAAAACAACAGTTTAACATAACAGTAAATAAAAATGAGTCCATTTTGTGTTCATTTGATCGTTTATGTCTTTTATGACTAATACTGTCCTCACGAACCAAGTTCCAGATGAAGTCACCCATCATTGATTCATCCAATCTTCCCTGTGCTACAGACATTTTTAGAATTTACTGACAGTGACAATTGGAAAAATATCGTTATTAATAATATAAGCAAAACATTTACTTGAGTTAAAAATATGTGCAACATTGAAGCAACATGAAAATAAATTTTACCAAAATAATTATAACCACAGAAGTTTACAAGCTTATTGCTAAAACATGTTATCTGGTTTTGAAATAGTTATCCCATAAATAAATGCATGTACATTTATAACAGAATTAGCATCGTATCACTGTAGCTGGATCAATTACTCATAGAAAATAATTACAAATATATTATAAATATAAAAAACTTAAAATCTCAAATATTTAAGTTAATAGCTAAATAGAAAACCATTATTAATGGATTATAAATTAAACATTCTGTGCAAATTTATGCATTAAAGAAGATTTTTGGAGTTACTGATCTTGTGACTTTTAAAACCACGACCACTACAAGGGAGTAAATAACTAAATTGAAAGGTAAATGAAAACCAGCAACAGCAAAACTTTACTGTCATCATTCACAGATGTCTTCTGGTTTGTTTATTCTAAAGGCACAAAGTTTTTATGCGGAAAATTGCATTTGAGATTTGAAAAAATAGCGTTTGTAAATATTAAATTACATGCATTGAATTCAACAATTTTTACAACATCCGTTCTTTTAGATGTTGTCAGGGTATTTCATAGGTATCCTTGAATGTCATACGTGACCTGGAGTCGTAGGAACAGTTATGTTAATAATTTGTTACATATATATAGCGCTTTACATGGATGATGATGTTTGTGTGGTATGATTTCTGTTTTCAGAAAGGTTCTGAGTAGTACAAAGTATTTGTAATAATGATCATCTCACTGTATAGTCACTGTATGTAGTCAACACATGCAAATAATTCAAATTAAAAACATTAAACATTTCTTAAAAAAGTTCATAGTCTTTGCAGAGACTGTGTTTTTTAAGTCATGACAGCTAGAGGGCAGTACCTACCCATAAAGCAAGAAGTTTGAAAATATTTGCAAGTTGGTTATGGATGAGCATGTGTAAATGTGTTTGCTATCATCTTTCTGTTTGTTTCACATAGAAAGTAGCTAGATCAGTTTTCTAACAGAAACAACACATAATTCATTAGTCTATTTTGGCATTCCCAAAACTCCCACTTAAAAAAACAGGTGTAAATACACTCATTCTACACACACAGGTATGTTAGATTGAGAGTCGTGTTTAGTTTCTTATCACACAATTTTATAGCACTGTATAGATCTTTTCACATTTTGTGTTTCTCAGCAGCGGAACTCGTCACAGTTGGGTAAACTTCTATATCAATGAATGGGAGACTACCACAAATATATTTTGGGCGTTATTGTTTGCTGAAGAATCAAAAAATAGCGTTCTCACTACCTTTAACAAAAGAATGATAATAGTGAGAGTCTGAACGGGAGTCAAAGCGCTGAAGGAAACACCCCTCGCATTGGTGTTTTTTGTAATTTAATGCAAAGGTATGTAATACAAACTATAGTGTTATAACCGTGCATCATTTAAAAAAAAAGGAAAACGTAAAAGACTGTGGAAGATTTAAGATGCTAATCATGTTGGAAGGCATCATCACAGGCTTGTGAAAAAGGTCCATTGCTTATACGAAGCATACACTTCAAAAAGACACACAATCAGAGAAATCAAGAATGAAAAAATATTAAATTGAATTATATGCTTAATTTAAACATGTCAATTATAAAAACAAATGAAATGTTGCGGAGCACTATGAAAAATCCCAAGAAACAACTCCCACAGCATCGTTTCACATCATGTAATTGCACTTCAATTGTGCAATTGTTTCAAGAAAAACTTGATAAGTTCCTTACTTCTATGCCTACTTGTTTCTGTTGTCTTGATAAATGAAAGCCACGTCCTCTCGGTTCTGTCCTCTTTACAGTGGCCGAGTGAAACAGTGATGAATGGTAAACCCAGCCTCTCACTTAGTTTTTTAGAGCATTGGTGCTTTAGCACCCAGCCGATAAACTGTGCTGAAAGCCCGACCTCAATGAGGCGGCATCCTCCTCCTGTGATGGAAAAATCGTGAAAGCTTGAATTATTTTTACAGAATCGTTCTTGATTGTAATACATAAAGACATTTTGAGATCAGTGTGAGGCCGGGTTCTCGGATCCCTGATTCTCTTTCTCGAGCGGCTGAAAAAGAGATCTTGCTTGAACTAGAAATTATAAAGGGAAGGGGCAATGTAACACTTCTTTCTTTAGTTGAACACAAAAGACATTTTAAGGAAATGTCTCAGTGTGTCTATACAATAGAAGTCAATGGCGTTCAATGTTGTTTGATTGCCGACATTCTTCAAAATATCTTCTTTTGTGTTCTGCAGAAGAAAAACGTCTTACAGGTATGGAATGTGAAATATTGAAATATTATTATATTCTCGTGAGATCTCACTGGTAGACAAAATTACAAATTTCTCGCCAGCCAAGTCGGAGTCATTTTAGGTGACACAGAACATACAATTGCACACTCTTAGAAGATACCCATCCTGCATAAAGCATCAATGAGATGGTGTTTAGGGGAGGTCACGGTTAAAACATGCCTCATAAAAACTGAAGGTTTGTCCAAACTGCAGAATGTAACCTAGCAAGCTGCAATTCTCCGTGCTTATTTACCAAATTCACGAAGCCCAAACAAGCTTCTCACTTTGTTCCCTGTGGCCTTCATTAGACGTACAAGCATGCTAGTAGAAACTATAGTTTTCAGCGCTGAAGGCACAAACCTGCACATCTCTTTAAAAGACAAGAAGTATGTTAACAGACAAGGGTCACAACCACAAAGACAAGCACGATGGAACAACAGCAACCCTACACGTCCACTGGAAAATGCAGGAACCAATGTTTCCCCTTTGTGTTTCTATGGTTTTTGCCAAAATGTACAACCGCAGCGCTTGTCTGCTTGGTTTCACGCCACAGCTCTGTTATCGGCTTGATTCTAAAATAATCAATTTTCCATTTCAACTTCTCTGACTGCTTCCAGATGGTGAACTTTAATGCACAATAAACAAATGAACTAGTTGGGTGTCCACCATGCAAGTGATGCTGGGGTGGCATGAGAAGAAGATTGCTTAGCCTCAGATCGCGGCAAATTCGTCACATTGTTTTAAATGACATACAGCCGTGGAAAAAATTAAGAGACAGTTTATCTGAATTTACTATTTATGTGTTTAGGTAAAATTATATTTTTATTTAATTCTGTGAACTAGAAACAATACTTCTCTCAAATTTCAGATAAAAATGTTTGGATTTATTTGCAGAAAAGAAAACTGGAGAAACAGGTAAAATAACAGAAAAGATGCTCTGCAGTTTTTCAGCCCTCAAATACGTCAAAGAAAACAAGTTCAGATTCACTTTATAGTTATACAACAGTCATATTTGTACCAGTGGCGGCTGCTGATCTTTTAAAGAGGGGAAGTTCATTTTCGGCCTAAATCATATAAATTGTCCATTTATTTATATGTAAATTCTGCCCTACGTTCCTTTTCAAGAAAATGCTCTGTAACCCTGTCGTACCAACTAGGCGTCTTTTCCAGTGACTTGACCAGTGTCCTCTCAATGGCCAGCAGAGCTAGGCTGCTTAAACGGCCTTGGCCCATTGTGTTACGGGTGTAGGACTTGAGCCGCTTTAAACAGGAGGAGCTCCTTTCTACAGCTGCAGATGTAGCTCCAATTGTTGCCACTAATGAGAACAGTTTGTAAAGCTGAGGCATTGCACTGTCCAACTCCATGTCTTTAAGGAACACCATGTAATCACACAGCTTTCCCCTGTTACTCTGCAAGTCCTGATCTGAATACAGGACTTGAAGTTCAGACCACAGTCTCCCTGAATCAAAGTGATGGCCATAACTTTTCAGGACACTTTGGAAGGCCTCCTCTGGAAATGCTTGTCTCATGTCATCAAATTTCCCTGGATTGACTAATTCTAACGGGAGGAAATGTTGGAATTATGTTAAACTGAAACAATGAATGTGGTGTGAAATTGTGTGAAATATACGATGAAGGTTGCAGCAGTTTGTCTTTCGACTACACATGCAAAATCCGCGATGGGACTGAGTTGGAAATGGAGACACAGAGTGATACGCGTCATAATCTGAAGACCACGCCCACGCCCACACCAACCGTCTCTTTGCATTGCGAGAAGCTGCCGCCTCCTTGTCATTTATGATTTATAACAAAAAAAAAATGTCTAAAAGCTGATATGTGACAATGTGTATAGCAAACAAGCTAAAAAAAATAAAGAAATACGTTTTTATAAGCTGTCGACCCCAAAAAACGAGCGTTTTAGGACATAAAAGTGGATTAAAGAGAGATGACAGACCCTCTAATCATCACTCAGACGCTCGGAGTCCGGGCCAGCCCACTACTCCATTCATCCCAGAGATGCTGAGCGTCCGTGGGCGGGACATAATCGCAGCATTATCCAATGACCGTCTTGTTTCTAAGCACTGAAAAAAACTGTTTACAGCAGCCCCATTGAAGTCAATGGACGCTGGGCTTCAACAAAGTAATGCACTGTACGCTACGGGAATGAATGAGAAGGAAATCGAGTCAGCCGACCTAAGTAGCTGATTCTGAACGAAATTGTTTTCGTTCGAGATGAACGTGTTTAACGCATTTTTAGTCAATAAAATGATAACATAATAGTACATATATTTGACCATTCTTTTTTTTGA